>JAKSZT010054215.1:143160-168263 GCA_026826555.1 Tolypeutes matacus | reverse complement strand
TTCATCTGTGTTTTTTGTGCAATGACCTTAGGTCTTAATAATCGTGACCTTGCGTGGACATCAGAGGGCTTCCATGTGTTCTGCTATTTCTTGTCCATGTTTATTTGGAGACTCTGCTGCCACCAAGAAACCTCCTTGTTTCCATAACATCCCAATATCATGTCAAAGACATAGTGACTTTCAGTATAGATGTTTAGCCCTTTCCCTCCTACTTTCAATCATACTCAAGTTAGAGCAATTATTCATCTACTAGGCTTGGTTTGACACTTTGCAGAGCTTGATATTTAATGTGTTTACACAGATCTGTAACGTCATAGCCAGCTTGGAAAGTTACATCCTCCCTCTGGAGCTTGGAGCCATCTTGTGTCAAAGAGTTAGCAGAAAAGTGTGGTCTAGGACAAGTCAGAGACTGGAGTTTACCTTCACCAGGTAAAGGGAGTGGGGTAGCAGGGCTAGGGTTTGACAGTGGTGAACTGTATTGAGTGAGGAAGGGAGGAACGGCATTTCACAAGAGGTGAATGGAGAGTCTGAGAAGTGCTGTGTGTTTTCTGTAAGTGGTGAAGTTTTCACAGCATGGTTGACACAGACATAGACGAGTGACCTGGAACGAAGTCAGAGGTGGTTTGAGCCCACTTGGCAGTAGCAGCTACTCCTTGCAGGCAAGGGACAGAGGCCTTAGATACTGGACCCAGGATTAGGCTCTGATATCCTAGAGGTTTCTGGTGTCCATTTTGCTTTTAGGACAATACTCCAAGGACGTGTCCTTCTTGCTCATTATTGGCCCAACAGTGAGAAGGGTAAAATGCGGCTAGGAAGCCCATGGGGAGCGTGATAAAAATGAGCCTTTAAAACAAGCACAATCCTTTCTAGATGGTGAGGCCCAAATTAAGGGCTTGGAAACCAATGTCATAGCAAATGGGGTGAAACTATCGTGGAAAAATTAGGTGTCCACATTCTGCAGTATCCTCCACGGCATGAAAAACCTCTTAGCTGTTTTGTGTCAGAGAGTGGAGGGAGTCTAATGGTAGCAGCTCGTTGGGGGGTACAGTGCTCCCTTCAGCAGAAGCTTCGTGGGCGAAAGAGCCGACATGAAGAGGGTGGTGTTGAATTAGTGAAGAGTCAGCAACCTAAAACCACCAAATTTACATAATTAATGGTGATCTGTTCTGCTAGATAAAATGCTTTGCTAATGCTTTGCTATATATATATATGTGTGTGTATAGATATGATGACTTAATTCAAGCATAAGAAAGCAATACAGACATATTTATTTTATTAAACTTTTGTTAATAATTGGAAGAATATAAAATTGGCAAAGGATTGTCTACAAACAGGGGTCCAACTGCTGCATCATAAGCCTTCACGATATAGATACAGGCTTACCAAACCAGGGGACACACCAACCTACCTGGCCCACCTCCGGCCAGAGTCCCGGATGGGTACAATATAACTGCCTATACGCATATCTAGACTGAAATTAGAGTGAGAAACAAGAATAACATAATCAATCAAAAGGTTAAATCAATACTGAACGGCCACAGACTGACAGAAAAGCAGCAGGCTAACATACAAGCCCACCAACATTAGCTCTCGGCTGGAAGTCCCAAGTCAGCAGCGGCTGCCAGAGTCTTGACTGACACCTGTGCAGAGTGCCCTCTCCCAGGGTGGGGCCTCAACTGGCCTGCCCAGGGACAGTCCTTTATGATCACTGGGCTCATAATCGATGATCTCGATACTATGGATGCCCACTTGCGAGTGCGGCGCCAATTCCCGAGGAGGGGCACAGCGCTCCCGGGGCAGTGCCTTCCAAGGTGTATGCCTCAGCCCCCGAGAAAGTGGCCAGGTTTCCCAGGGAGGAATACAGCCCTCCCCGGGAAACACCCTCTCTGTCCTTATTTGCTGCAGAGCATCCCCCGTGTGCCCACTGTCCTAGTTCTCACCATTCCTCCTAAATATGAAAAGTGCTGGCCAGCAAGGCATTGGTTTGCTGATTTAAAAAGTTTGCTGCATGATGTTTCACTTTTAGGTTTGAACAATACTCACTAAAATTTTCCCTAATACATGATCAATGCCAAATACAACAGAACTCAATTTCACAATCTGGAATTAATCTTCATACAAAACTTTATACAGAGTTTTGACCCTTATAGATAAAATAACTTTACAATTTTTATCTTAGTTAATCAAGACAAATAGTAGAAAAAGCATTTCATTTATATGGAAAAGGATACAGTAAGACCTGTAAAAGGTGTCAATATAATAATGTCTATGCAGGAAAAAAATCAAATGTGAAACAGCAACAAATAAAAGTTCACATCTTCCTACTTAGCAGTGCAATTAATTCACATTGAATAGTTAGGTCAAATATAACAAGATCAAATCACGTATTTTTCCATAATTAGTGTACTGAGAATTAGAGTATAAAGATCATTTCAGATCTAAGAAATCTACAATCAACCTACAGAACATCCTAAGGGAGACACAGTTAATTCATTTAGTCAGTTGTTGGGTTTTTTCAACAGTGTTCACAGGAAAAAAGTAATGAGTTGATGTACATAATAAATAGAATACATTTACTCCATACAGTAAAAAAAAAAAAATTATAAAGTGAGCTAACAAAGAATGAAATCTGAATACAGATTTATGAGACTGACACCTTAGACAACACACAGTATTTCTCATGTAAAAATAGTTTCAGCAAAAAAAAAATAATAATTTGGTTGCTCTTCAGCTGCATTGTAGATCTTGTAAGCAGAAGGTGCAGATGTCCAGGTATCTTAAAAACCATAATAAATGTCTTTCTTAATGCATACAAAATGGTAAAGATCTCATCAGAGTCTCAAGGGTATTATTGGAAATATTTTTTTGTCTTGCTTTTGAAACACATGTAAAATGGGTAAAAAATCAAGGGATTTCATGGTACACTGAAAAAGGAAAAGTGCTCAGTTTACTGCTAATGTTGAAGAAAAACCTAGATTTTACGGTACTGTGGTATATATGAAAAGTTTTTTTGAATTTACATTGCATTTTTCTGAGTCCATTCTCTTGCAGGTCTGTTCTATCTTCTTTGATTTATAATTTGTGCAATATCAGGTACCAAAGGGCCATCCGGACTAGGACCACAAAGCAGAGAGCATTTGGACAGTAACACTTTTAATACAGTCAGAGCTGGTGATCACTGTGACTTCAGGATATCAAGACAAATGCCTCCCTTGCTGTTATGTGAGGATGGTAAACCTTGTTGTGAAAGCAATCTTCGGAGGTCTGCTGGGAAATGTAGGGTGAGAAAGAAGACCCCACCTTGATAGGCCCCATAACAGCTGCTTGACCGTGGAACAAGTCATCTCCCACAGGCCCAGATGAGCAGTGAGCAGGTGGACGTGTGGCAGGTCCCTCAGTTCTCTTTGAGTCCACCCAGCTGGGTGGGCTTCACAGCTTTGTCAAAAATCACTTGGCCATAGATGTGAGGTTCTTCTTCTGAGTTCTTGATTCAATCCCATTGGTCAATATGTCTGTCTTCATGCCAGTACCATCTTGTTTTTACCACTGTAGCTAAGTAATATGCTTTAAAGTCAGGAAGTGACTTCATTCTTCTTTAAGGCATTTTTTCTATTTGGGGCCCCTTACCCTTCCAAATAAATTTGATAATTGGCTTTTCCATTTCTTTAAAAAAGGCTGTTGGGCCTTTTGCTGGGATTGTGTTGAATCTGTAAATCAGTTGGGTAGAGTTAACATCTTACCAATATTTAGTCTCCCAATCCATAAGCACGGAATGGCCTTCCATTTATTTCAGTCTTCTTTAGTTTGTTTTAGCAGTGGTTTGTAGTTTTCTGAATACTTTATGTCCTTCACTAAGTTTATTCCTAAATATTTGATTCCTTTAGTCACTATTGTAAATGGAATTTTTCCCCTGACTTCCTTCTCAGATTGCTCATTACTAGTGTATAGAAACTACTGATTTTCATAGTACTCTTGTATTCTGCTACTCTGCTGAACTTGTTTATTAGCTCTAGTAGCTTTGTTGTAGATTTTTCAGGACTTTCTAGGTATAGGATCATATCATCAGTGAATTGTGCAAGTTTTACTTCTTCCTTTCCAATTTGGACACATTTTATTTCTTTTTCTTGCCTGATTGCTTTAGCTAGAACCTCTAGTGCTATATTGAACAACAGTGGTGACAGTGGGCTTCCTTGTCTTTTTCCTGATCTCACTGGGAAAGCTGTCAGTCTTTTACCGTTGAGTACAATGTTAGGTGTGGGTTTTTTCATATATGCCCTTTATCATTTTGAGAGTTTCCTTCAATTCCTATCTTTTGGAGTGTTTTTATCAAGAAAGGATGATGGATTTTGTCAAATGTTTTTTCAGTGTCAATCAAGATCATCATGTGATTTTTCTTCTTTGATTTATTAATGTGGTAATTATGCTGATTGACTTTCTTGTGTTGAACCACCCTTGCATGCCTGGTATAAAATGCACTTAATCATGATGAATTATCTTTTTTCCCTTTATTTTTAAAGAAGCTTTAGATTACATAAATGTTACATCAAAAATATAGGGGATTTCCATATACCTCAACCCCTCCTACTCTTTTCCCCATTAACATCTTTCATTAGTGTGGCACATTTGTTTGTTACAATTGATTAACATATATTGAAGCATTGCTACTAACTGTGGTCTATAGTTTACATTATGGTTTACACTTTGCACTGCACAGTTTTATAGGTTTTGACAAAATGTATAATGGCCTGTATCCATCATTGCAATGTCATGCAGAACAATTCCAGTGTCCCTTAAATGCCCCATGTTACACCTATTCTTTCCTCTCCCTTCCCTCAGAACCTCTGGTCACCACTGCCTTTATATCAATGATACAGGTTCTTCCATTACTAGAGTAATAAGTCTACTTTAGTCCACAGTTGTATTACCCCCTTATGTTTGTTTATTCCTCAGTCTTGAAGATTTTGGGATGGTGGTGCCCACTCTGCTTCTGATTGAGAGGGGGCTTAGATCCCATGGGGCAGATGGATGGAACTGTATTGCTTGCAGTTGTAGATACTTACTGTTTTTTTGGTATGGGTGTTGTCCATTGTCATCCTTTTGTTAGTTGTCCAGGGTGAGTCTGATGAATTGGAGAGTAGGTGTTAGGGGCAATTCTGCTGAGATTCAGGGCTCAACAGCATATGAACAGACCAAAGATTCAAGTTTCTGGGACATATATTTAATGGGTATAGTGCTAATTATAGGTTTAAATAAAAGGGGCAGAAGAACCATGTGTAGGAAAGTTATAAATGAGTCTAACATTTATACATTGTGGAGATGGGTTACCATATATTCCAAGGTAAGGCCCACCAATGGGGTGTCAATTTCCTGGGACTGTCTGCCATGCCTCTAGTGTCTAGATATCTTTAGAGCCTCCAGGAGCACCCCTTCTTGAGGCACTGTTTACTATAGCAGTCAGTGAGATCCTCCTGAGATGTGCATAAGCATAACCTCTGGAATGACCTCCTGACGTACTCTGAAATCTTTTGGCCATAAAAACTCATTTGTAAAATTAAAAAAAAAGAAAACAAACAAAAATACTCATGTATTTAATATTTCCCCCTTTTGGTCAAGGTTTTTCTCCAAATTTATCGCTAGTTGACACTTGGTAATAATCCCTTGGTGCCAAGGAGGCTCATCCCTGGGAGTCATGTCCTATGCCAGCGGGAAGGTAATGAGTTTATATGTTGACTTTGGCTTAGAGAGAGGCCACATTTGAGCAACAAGAGTAACAAGGTCCAGGAGGTTACTCTTAGGCAATATTTATGACTAGGCTAAGTTCCCATTTTCACAAGATCAGGGTTCATAAGTACAAGTATCAATATCAAGGGCCTGGCATATTGGTCTGTCCTTGGTCACTGGGCACTGCCCATGTACTCCAGATATTCCTGCCACTCTATTAGATAATGTAGCAGGACTACCCAGGATGGGAATTCAACTTTCTGTTGGTTATTTTGTAGGTCTCCACCCGCTGTACTCTGTTTTTTGAGATGGGCATTGTCCATCATCATCCTTTTGTTAGTTGTCCTGTGTGAGCCCAATGAACTGGAGAGTAGGTGTTGGCTACAACTCTGCTGAGATTTAGGGCTAAACCAGAATATGAACAGCCCAAAGATTTAAAGGGTATAGTGCTAATTATAGGTTCAAATAAAAGGGGCAGAAGAACCATGTGTAGGAGAATTATAAATGAGTCTAACTCTGATACATTGGGGAGATGGGCTATCATATTCCAAGGTAAGGCCAACCAATGGGATGCCCATTTCCTGGGGGGGAATGATCTTTTAAAGTGTTGTTGGATTCAATTAGCAAGTATTTTGTTGAAGATTTTTGCATCTACATTCATTAGAGAAATATGTCTGTAATTTTCTTTTTTTCAAAATATCTTTATCTGGCTTTGGTATTAGGGTAATATTAGAATGACTTTGGTAGTGTTCCTTCCTGTTTAGTTTTTGGAAGAGTTTGAGTAAAGTTGATATGATATTAAATCTTCTTTGAGTGAATTCATGTGAAAGCCATCAGGTCCTTGGCTTTTTAATTTGTGGAGTTGTTTGATGACTGTTTCAATCTCTTTACTTGTGATTGATTTGTTGAGGTCTTCTATTTCTTCTAGGGTCAGTGTAGAGTGTTCATATGTTCCCAGGTATTTTTCCATTTCATCTACATTGTCTAGTTTATTGGTACACAGTTGTTCATAGTATCCTCTTATGACCTCTTTTATTTTTGTGGGTTCAATAGTAATGTTCCCATTTTCATTTCTGGTTTTATGTATTTGCATCCCCTCTCTTTTTTTTGATTTGTCAGTCTAAGGGTTTGTCAATTTTGTTAATCTTTTCAAAGACCCAACTTTTGATTTTGTTAATTCTCTCTGTTTTCTTGTTCTCAATTTATTTATGCTCAGATCTTTATTTTATTCCTTCTGATTGCTTTGAGAATAGTTTACTCTTCTTTTTCTAGTTCCTCCAGCTGTGTAGTTAGGTCATTGATATTAGCTCGCTCTTCTTTTTAATGTAAGCATTGAGGGCTATAAATTTCCCTCTCAGCACTGCCATTGCTCTGTCTCATAGATTCTGTTATGTTATGTTCTCATTTTCATTTGACTCAAGATATTTATTTCTCTTGCCATTTCTTCTTTGACCCACTGATTATTTAAGAGTGTGTTGTTTAATCTTCATATATTTGTGAATTTCCCTTTTTCTTCCTGTTGTTGATTTCCAGCTTTATTCCATTATCATCAGAGACAATGCTGTGTATAATTTCAATCTTTTTAAACTTATTGAGATCTGTTTTGTGACCCAATATATGGGCTATGCTAGAGAAGGAAACATGAGCACTTGAAACAAATGTATATCCTCCTGTTTTGGGGAGTAATGCTCTATAAATGTCTCTTAGGTGTAGTTCATTTATCATATTATTCAAGCTCTCTGTTTCCTTATTTATCCTTTGCCCAGATGTTCTAGCCAATGCTGAGAATGGTGTATTGGAGTCTTCAACTATTATTGTAAAGACATCTGTTTCTCCCTTCAGTTTTCAGTGTGTGCCTCATGTATCCTGGGCCACCCAGGTTAGGTGCATAAAAATTTATTATAGTTATTTCTTCTTGATGAACTGCCCTTTTTATTAATACTTAATGACCTTCTTCATCTCTTATAACAGTTTGCATTTAAAATCTATTTTGTCCAATATAGTATTGCTACTCTAGATCTTTTTTTGGTTACCATTTGCATGGAATATCTTTTTCCAACCTTTCTCTTTCAAACTAGTTTTGTCCTTATGTCTGAAGTGAGTCTCTTTTAGACAGCATATAGATGGCTCATTTTTTAATCCATTCTGTCAGCCTATGTCTTTTGATTGGGGAATTCAGTCCATTAACATTCAATGTTATTACTGTAGAGGCATTACTTACTTCATCCATTTTATCCTTTGGCTTTATGTTGTCATATCTTACTGTTGACTGTCTTTTTCCCCTTTCAGTTACCCTCACTAATAATCTTCATTTCTATACTCTTCTTCAAGTCTCTTGCTCTTGATTTTTCCTTTCAGGCTGTAGCAATCTCTTTAGAATCTTTTGTAAAAATGGGCGTTTGGTAACCTACTCTCTCAATTTTTGTTTGTCTGTGAAGACTTTAAACATTTTTGAAGGACAGTTTTGCCAGATGAAGAATTTTTGGCTCACAGTTTTTCTCTTCCAGTACTTTAATATATCATACCACTTTCTTCTCACCTCCATGTTTTCTGATGAAAGATCAGCACTTGGTCTTATTGAGGTTCCCTTGTATGTGGTGCATTGCTTTTCTCTTGCTCCTTTCAGAATCCTCTTTTTATCTCTGGTATTTGTCATTCTGAATTGTAGATGTTTGGAGTAGTTCTATTCAGATTTATTCTGTTTGGGGTGTGTGGTCCCTCTTGGATATTGATATCTATGTTTTTCATAAGGGTTAGGAAGTTTTTGGTCATTATTTCCTTATATATTCTTTTTGACCCTTTTCCATTCTCCTCCCCTTCTAGGACACCAATAATATGTATATTTGTGTGTTTCATGTTGTCATTAATTCCCTGAGACTCTGTTCCATTTTTCCCATTCTTTTCTCTGTTCTCCTGTCATTTCCAGTTTGAATGTTCTGTCCTTGATTTCACTAATTCTGTGCTCCATCAATTCAAATCTGCTCTTATGTGCCTCTAATGTATTTTAAATCTCATCCATTGTGTCTTTCATTGCCATAAGTTCTGTTACTTTTCTTTGCAGGCTTTCAAATATTTATGTTCACCTGGTGTCTTCTTAATATTTTTTATCTCGAGTCATATTTTCCTCCAATTCCTTGAATTGATTTAGGAGATTTGCTTGATTATCATTGCTTAGTTGTCTTAAATCCTGTGTCTCTTCAGGGTTTTTGGTTTATTCCTTTGGTTGGGCCATCTCTTCCTGTTTCTTAGTATGGGTTGTAATTTTTTTGCCGATGTTTAGGCATCTGAATATATTGGTGTATTTACTCTGACAGACAATTTCTCTCTTTTGCGTAGTGGTTTTGTTTCATGGCTCTTTGATTTTTGGTTCAACTTATTCCAAGTCTTTAAAATTGCTCAACTTAAGTTATAAAAATATGGCCACAGAATCACTGATGGGGTACAGATCTGCTCCCAGGAGTTTGGGATAAGAGATACCTAAAAGCAGTTTTTTTCCTTGCAGTTTCCCAGTGCCCAGCAGATGTTGCTCATTGGTGAATCTCTCCACAGAGGTGAGTCTTTCAACTTCCACTTCCCTGTAATTCTGGTATGGCCAGAGCTGAGATTCAATGCAAGCTCTACCGGCCAAATTCATTGAAGAGAAATCACTGACTGCCCTCCGCCACTCCCTCCCTCTTCAGGGATGAAGATGTCTGTCCCCTTCTCATTTGGCTGCAGTGAGCCATGGGTTTTATCCAGGCTGTTCACCTTGAAGGTAGGGAATAGGTGCTATTCCTGACCGCAGGAGATGGTAACTCATGCTTTTTGTTTTGACTTCTTCTTCTCTATCCTGCACCCTCCTGGAGGATGTGCAGCACTCTCCTGGGCTACAGAGTCTCAAAGCAGCTCTCTCAGACAGCTGTTTGCCATCTTCCTGGAAGTCTCTACAAAAGGTTTAATTTTGATGAAGTCCATATCACCTATTTTTTCTTTTGTTGCTTTTGCTTTTGGTGTCAAATCTAAAAATTATTGCTTACTTCAATCTCCTGAAGATAGTCTCTTGTGTTTTTTGGTAATAGTTTCGTGGTATTAGCTCTTAAATTTAGTTATTTGATCTATTTTGAATTTGTTTTTGTATATGATGAGAAGTAGAGGTCCACATTCATTCAGTAAATTATGGATTTCCTGTTGTCCCAGTACTATATTTTGAAAAGATTATTGTTTCTCCATTGAATGGACTTGGACCTTTGTCAAAGATCAACTGTCCACAGATGTGTGGATTTTAACTGGAATTTAAATTCTATTCCATTGGTATATATATATCTATCCATATACCAGTACCACACAATTTTAATTACTGGAGCTTCATATTAAGCTGTGAAATCAGGGAATGTGTGTTCTATAACTTTTTCCTCTTTCCAGATTGTTTTGCCTGTGCAAAGCCCTTGCAGTGCCATATGAATTTGAGGTTCACCTTTTTCACATTTGTAAGAGGCTGCTGGAATTTTGATAAGAAATGAATTGAATTTGTAGATCACTTTGGGTAGAATTGATATCTTGACAATATTAAGTCTTCAATTCATGAATGCTGGATGCATTTCCCTTGCTGTAGATATTCTTTAATTTCTATCAACAATGTTTTATAGTTTTTGTCTTTCACTTTGGGTTTAATTTGGTCTTATTGTTCTAGTTTCTTTAAGTGTAAAGTTAGGTTACAAGATATTCTTAGTGTCGGCGTTTAGAGCTATAAATTTCCCTATGAAAACTGCCTTCCTTGCATCCCATAAGTTTTGGTATGGTATGTTTTCATTTCCATTTATCTCAAAATATTTGTTAATTTCCCTTGAGATTTCTTCTTTGACTCATTGGTTATTTAATAATATGTTGTTTGATTTCCACATATTTTTACATTTTCCAGTTTTTCTTCTATTGATTTCTAGCTGTAATTAATTGTGGTGAGGGAAGATGCTTTGTATGATTTCAATATTTTAAAGTGTATTAAGGCCTAACACATGGCGTATCCTGGAAAATGCTGCATGTGCACTTGAGAAGAGTGTGTTCTGGTGTTGGGTGAAGTGCTCTGTATATGCCCATTAGTCTAAGTGGTTAATAGGGCTGTTCAGATCCTCTATTTCCTTATTAATTTTCTATTTAGATTTTCTATCCACTTTGGAATTGGGGTATTGAGGTCTCCAACTATTATTTTAGAACTATGTATTTATCCCTTCAAGTCTATCAATTTCTACTTATTTATTTTGGGGCTGTGCTGCAAGATACATATATGTTTATAAGTATATATAGCTTGCTGGTTTGAACCTTTTATAAATACATTTTTTAAAAAACTTAAAGTCTATTTTTTGTGTTCTTATGGGATATCTTTTTCCACCCTTTTACTTTCAGCCTCTTTGTGTATTTGTACCTAAAGTGAGTCTTGGAGACAGCATATTGCTGGATCAGGGTGGTTTTTTTTTGTCTAATCTGTCACTCTCTTCCATTTGATAGGGGAGTTTAATCCATTGCCATTTAAGGAAATAATGGAAGAAAGGATTTACAGCTGCAATTTAGCTATTTGATTTCTCTATGACTTGTTTTTTGTTCCTCAGTGACTCCAGTACTGCCTTTTTTGCATTTGATTCCCTTCCCCTTTTTCTTTGCTTATTGGTGGCTACTTCTGTAATTAACAATAACATCTTAAACTAACGACAACCTAATTTGACTAGTCCCAGCCTAGTTTAGGAATATACAAACTCTGTTCCTGGATATCTCTGTCCCTTCCCCTTGTGTTGTTTGTCTCAGATTATGTATTTATACATTGCATGCACGTTAACATAGACTTTAAGTATTTTTACAGACATGCCTGTTAAGTGATGTGTTTGGGGACACAGCTGTTAAGTGCATAGATGTTTATTTCATCTTGTTGTATTGACCCTTTTATAGTGTTCTTCTTTGTCTCTTATAACAGTTTTTTACTTAAAGTCTATTTTGTCCAAATTAGTATAGCTAACCAAGCACTAATTTCTTTACTAATTGCATGGAATATTTTTTCCATCCTTTCACATCCTTCACTACAGTAAATTCAATTACTGCACCTTAAAGCTCCAAAATTTTCTTTTTTATAACTTCCACCTCTATTTCTTCAGACAAGTTTTTCTGATTTCCTTTGGTTCTTTGTATATGGATTAATTTAGGTCATTGAACATTTTAGAGTTTAAAGAATACTTTAAAGATTTAAAGTCTGACATAGTTCCAGCGTCTGAACTTTCTCAGGGATGTTTTCTTGCGCATTCTTTTTTTTCCCATGCATGGGTTATGGTTTCCTGTTTCTTTGTGTGTTTTGTTGACTACTGGACATTCTGATCATTGTGTTATAACTCTGGATATCTAGTGCCCCCACTCCTCTGGTATTAGTGGTTTTTTTGTGGCATGTGTGGTTTTTCAGTGCTGGCTGTGTCATATTGTGACTTTCAAACTATATTTTGCTCCCAAACTGGGAATGAAAAGAGAAAAGAGAAAAAGGCCCTTCCTCACTAAGACACCTGAGGGGTTTGGAACGACGTCTGCTCAGGCCTGGTCCTCACTCGTCTGAGGCCGCTGGTCCAAAGCCGCGATCAGCGGCCAGACCCCACAGCCCTGGGTGCTGGTGGCAGAGGCCTTGTCAGGGCCCCCTGGCACGGCAGTCTTCGCCAGGAGCCGGGGCCGCCGTGCCCGCAGGTGCCTGCCTGGTGATGGTGGACAGTGTCCTGTACCTGGAGGGTGAAATGCACCAGCATCCGCTGCACGTGTCCAGGTAGTCCAGCTCTTCCCTGAGTGCTGCAAAGTGTTCCCCGAGACCCAGAATTCCAAAATGGTCGATTCCGAAAGCTCCTGCCAATACAATAGCTGGTTTTGTGGAAGGACCGATCCTGGAGCATCACACTCAACACATTCCCCAAATATTCTACACTGATTGATTTTTTTAATGTTGACACACACTTGCGTTCCTGGGATAAATTCCCTTTTCCATGATGTATATTCCTTTTAATATGCTGCTGGACTCTGTTTGCTAGTATTTTGTTGGGACTTTTGCATCTATAGTCATGTTCGGTATGGGCCTGTGTTTTCTCGTGATGTCTTTTTGGGTCTTTGTTGTCAGGTCACGCTGGCGTCATTGAAAGTGTTCTGTACTGTTGTAATTTCTGTATGATTTTGAGAAGGGTTGGCTGTACTTCTTCAAACGTTTGGTAGAATACGCAGTTGAAGCCATCTAGTTTTGGTCTTTTCTCTGTTGGGATTTGTTTGATTACTGATTCTGTCACTTAAATTGTTATAAGTTTGCTCACATGCTTCATCAGTATGTCCTGGTAGACTGTATGTTTCAAGGACTTTTCCACTTCACCTAGGTATGCTGCATAAGACAAGAGAGCCTTCCAAGGATGTTTCATCTATACTGAGGTGAGAGTTTGCTTTTGTGTTTTGATACTTGTTTTCATTTAAGAGATTAGGGAAAGGCTTTGGCATTAGGATTGGGGATAAGGGGAAGGTTTAGGGTTCATTTAAGGGGTTAGGAGTTAGCATTCAGGTTCAGGAATGGTATTTGTTATGGTTTTGTGTTTAGATTTTAGAATTTAGTGGTCAGGACTGTGTTTTGGATTTTAGATTTAGCTTTTG
Organism: Tolypeutes matacus; assembly: GCA_026826555.1. Lineage (NCBI taxonomy): Eukaryota > Metazoa > Chordata > Mammalia > Cingulata > Chlamyphoridae > Tolypeutes > Tolypeutes matacus. The sequence goes on along the minus strand of JAKSZT010054215.1, from coordinate 154,916 downwards.
GATTTGGGGTTTAGGTGAGGTAAGGGTGTTGGGTTTAGGATTTGGGATTTGGGGTTAGGGTTGGGTTTAGGTTCAGGATTTAGGGGCCATGGGTTAGGGTTCGTATTGGGCATCAGGGTGAAAGACTGGTTCAAGGACAGGGCTTAGGGTTTAGGGTCAGTGTTAGGGTTAGGGTGCTGGAGTGAGGGAGGTGAGGAGCAAAGGTTAAGGTCAGGGTCATACAAGGGTCAGGTCAGGATTAGACAAGTGTCAGGGTAAGGGCTTAAAGGTTAGGAGTCAAGGGTCAGCTGTTAGGGTTTAGGTTTGGAAATTGGGGCCAGAAAGTTGGGACTGAGGGACCTGCCAGGAAGACCCCCGCCATGCTGCTGTTACGCTCTGAATGGGGAGCCCGCTGAGCTGGAGGGCGGCAGCGCTGCCAGCACTTTGCCTGCAAATCCTACCCAAAGGAGCACGAGGTCAGCTGAGAGGCGCGTCCCGATGGAATGCGCCCAAGAGCCTCCTCGGCTGCTTCCTGACCTTGGCTCGTCCAGAGCCGAGCATCTGCTCTGGAGGCTCCTCAGGTAAGGCCTGTTCTCAGCCGGTTGGCGGCTCCCAGGACCTGTGCGCGGCTGGGGATGAGCGATGGCACCCAGCCGGGGGCTCTGGGCCTGCCTGCCTGGCGGGGAGCCCGCCGCCGTGCTGGCGTCAGCCTGGCCGAGGGAGCGGGCGGCGTGGAGGAGTGTGGCACTGCCACCTTTGCCTGCTCTCCTGCCCTGACACGCGTGGCATCACCCACAGGGGCCTCCTGCAGCCTCCCTGCTGCTGAAAGGGAAGCTCCATCCAGCAACGCTCTCCGTGCTTTCTCTCACAGCCCACCCCCTACCTGTGAGTGCACACAGGATCCAGACCTGCACCCGGGGATTCGCGCCCTGGACCATCGCCAGGGTCAAGCCTCAGCCATGGCAATGGCCTCCTGGCTGGGATGCCTGCTTCTGCACACCCCCTTCATGGCCAGAGAGATCCTGTTCAAACCTAAGTGTGATTGCATCTCCGTTCTGGGCTCAGGAGCCTTCAGCAGTTCCCCACCTCACCCAGAGTAAGTGCTAAAGTCCTCACAAGGCCTGAGAGGCTGGCCCCTGCTTCCTCCTTTCTTTGCTGGTTTCATGTCCTAATATTCTCCCCTTGCTTGTTTTGCCCTAACAACAGTGGCCTCCTGGAGATCTCCCACTGCACACAGGGCAGTACTACCTCAGGGCCTTTGCACATGCTAGTCTGTCTGGCTCATTCTTCCCCTAGATAGCCATGAGACCCATTGGTCATGTGTTTACTGAAATGATTACACTATTTAACGTTTCAGCCCCTCCCCCATTTATCTTCCTTCCGTTTAATTTTTTTCAATAGGACTCATGCCTTCTAATATACTATATCATTTACTTATGTTATTTCTTTATTAGTACTAGAACATAAACTCCAGGAGGTCAGGGTTTTTCTCTGTTTTGTCCCCTCTCGTATAGTCTGAACACTTACAATGGAAGCTAGAGTAGAGTGGGTGTTCAGTAAGTGGATGACACAGACTGTATTACAACTCGGAATTTTCCCTTGATAATTCATCTCGAACACCTTTACTTTTTTTAATATACTTAATTTTTTAGAGCAATTTTAGGGTAACAGAAAACTTGTGCAGGTGGTACAGAGATAATGCAGAGAAAACAAACTTCCACAAGTGTTTTTTTTCTTTCAGTTTTATTGTGTTAACATACTACATAAAATTATAAATAAAAAACACAATTTTATTGACTAAATCCAAAGTTTAATAATCATAAATGAGTACAACTTCCTGTGATGCAGGTCTATTTGAAGAGAAGAATGCAGGCAACCATTTCGCTTACCTGAGCTTTTGAGTAAGTGTTTCCTGTCATCAGAATTGATTGCAAATGTGCATCTGTGAATGCTCATTGTGTGCAGGAGAGCAAATGAAAGTTCACAGTTGACCCTACTGGTTCTTTAACACAAGTATTTTCCACAAAATACTTCCTGATGAATAATAAACCAAAAAAGCCATAGGCTTTAAATGCCGTGCATTCACACCGTCTTACTCAATTTGTCCAATAAGCCTTTTCCTGCTCCACACACATTTTCACCACCATCGCTTGTCACACATGGTGGCAGATTCCACTTCAGGTTATACCGAGTTAATGCTTCATCCACTTTGAAAATTCTCTCACTCAAGGTTAGTAATTACACAGAGACTATGCTTAAAGGCTGGTTTTTTGGTCATTTCCAATTTGGCATTGAGACCATAACTGAGCAGTCTCAATAGCACCTGTGGACTCAAGAACCAAGGAAAATTACATCAAATTATTTGCCTTTTTTCCTCCCTTCCCCCACATTTTAAGCATCTTTAAGTGTACAATTCCATGATATTTTTCACATTGATAATGTGCTACAATCATCTCCCAGAAAAGCCAAAGCTTTTTTATTATCAAAAACAGAAACTCAGAGCTCATGAAGCATTGACACCCCATTACCTCTCCACCCCCCACCCCTAAGCCCTGGTAGCCTGTAACCTATTTTCTGTCTCTATTTCCTTATTCATATAAGTAGGATTATACAATATTTTTGTGTCTAGGTTATTTCACTTAGCATAAGGTTTTCAAGGTTCAGCCATATTGCATGCACGTATCAGAATTTCATTCCTTTTTACAGCTGAATAATATTCTTTGGTATGTACATACTATTTTGTTTATCCATTCATTAGTTGATAGACATTGCGTTGCTTTCACCTTTTTTATTTATTTTTTCTTTTCTTTTTAAAAAATTCTTTTTTTTTTTTTTGCTTTTACCTTTTGTCTGTAGTGAATAATGCTACTAAGAACATTTGTATGCATGTTTTTTTTTTTTTTAAATACCTGTTTTCAATTCTATTGCTGAATCATATGGCAATTCTGTATTATAATTTGTTGAGGAATCAACAAACTCTATCCCACAGCGCTTCACTGCTTTATACTCCCACCACCAGTGTATGAGGGTTTCATCTACAACACATCCTCTGCAAGACTTATTTTCCTTTTTATTTTATTTTTTTCTCTTTTTAGATAATAGCCATATTAATGGGTGTGGAGTGGAATTTCATCATTTTGATTTGCATTTCTCTAATGGCTAATGATTCAAACATCTTTTCATGTGCTTATTGGTTATTTGTATATCTTATTTGGAGAAAAGTCTATTTAGCTTCCTACCCATTTTTTAATTGGAATGTTTTTGTTGAGTTTTAGGAGTTCTATATATATATTCTGGATAGTATTATCTTATTAGATATATGATTTCCAAATATTTTCTCCCATTCTGTAGATTTTTTCCCATTCTTGATAACATTCTTTGGCATGTAATAGTTTTTAATTTTGACAAAGTCCAATTTAGCTATTTTTGTTGTTGTTGTTACTCGTGCTTTTGGTGTCATGTGTTATCAAATGCAAGGTCCTGAAAGATCCCCCTACATTTTGTTCTAAGAATCTTATGGTTTTAACTCTTATATTTAGGTCTTTGATATAGTTTGAATTAATTTTTGTATGAGGCAAGGTCCAAAGTCATTATTTTGCATATAAATTTCCAGTTGTCCCAGCTCTATTTGTTGCAGAGACAATTATTTCCCTCATTGAATGGACTTGGCACCCTTGTTGGAAATAAACTGCCCATAGGTGTAAGGGTTTATTTCTGAACACTCAATTCTATGCCATTGGTTTGTATGTCGACATAGATAGAGAAATGTAAGTGAGGAGTGGGTTAAGAATTGTGAACCAACAGTAAAGAATGTGCAGGTGCTGGGAGTCCTCTTGCCACAGGCACCAAGGAATGTTCACTGGGTCTGGTCGCTGGGAGGCTGTGCTTGAAGGCCACGCCTGCAGGCCCACAGAGAGTTACGTCAAAACCTTCCCATGAACAGAAGAGGGCGCCTCTGAGATTTCGCGTCCCTCCTTGGGGCAGCTGGCCACTTCCCCAGGGATGGGCTTTATTGTTTTGGAATGTGCTGACCACTCACGAGTTGCCAAGATTGGTAAGAGTTCTGGGATTCAGAGCTCCTTAAAAAGGGGAGGCCCCTAGACTGCCGATGGAAGTCTCACCCAGGAGAGGACACTGCCTGGGACCATGATTCCAATCAGGACTCTGGTTGGCTGTTGACAGGGACTTCCCAGCCTTGTGAGAGACCAGATGTTGAGTTTTCCCCCAGTTTGGTGAGTGACTGTATATATACTTTTCATTTCTTCCTCTGTGTTATCCAATTGACTCATTTCTCTTTGTTATATTGTTATTACTCAACTACTGTGATTGCTTGATCTAAATCCTTACAAGTATTACTCATTTAACTAAATAAAGCTCTCTTAGTTAGCATTCTGGGTTTCTGCCTCTTCCTTAGCAGAACATATGTCTATTCTGTGTTGACGACTGTGGCTTAGAAATACATTTTGAAATCAGGAAGTATGAGTCCTCCTACTTTGTTCTTCACTTTCAAGATTGTTTTGATTTTTTGTGACATCTTACAATTCCATATGAATTTTAAAATCAGCTTTTCCATTTCTGCAGAAAGGGATTTTGGCCTTTTGGTAAGGATTTTGTTGAATCTGTAGGTTGTTTTTGGTAGTATTGACAGCTTAATAATATTAGGTCTTCCAATCTATGAACACAGGATGGCTTTCCATTTATTTAGGTCATCTTTAATTTTTTTCCAGCAATGTTTTCTAGATTTCAGTGTACAATCTTGTACCTCATAATTTTCGTGATTTAAGTATATTTATTCTTAAGTATTGTATTCCTTCTAATTCTATTATAAATTGAACATATTTATTTTTTATATCAATGTTGCAAGTTACTCCATTAACACAAGATAACTACAATAACAGTGAATCTGCCTTGGTCCATGGTTACACTCCCTCCTTATTTTTGTTCATTCCTCAATCTTGAGGGATTTGGAACAATGCCCACTCTGACTGCTTCAGGCTGAGAAGGGACATACATAGTATGGGGCAGAGGAAAGGTATCGTTGTGCTTGCAGTTGAAGCTACTCCTTGTTTTTGGGATGGGATGGTCCATCATCATCATTTTGTTTGTTTACAGGGCAAACCTGAAGAACTGGAGAATAGGAGTTGGCTGCAGAAACTCTGCTGGGTTTCAGGGCTCAACTGATATATGAACAATCCAAAGATTTAAGTCTCTGAGAAAAATACTTAACAGGTAAATTGAAAATTATAGGTTCAAATAAAAGAAGTAGAAGAATCATGACTAGGGAATTTATGAGTATAACTATGCTATATTGGGGAAATAGATTTTCATATTATCCCAGATAAGGCCTGCCATGGGAGTGTTGACGAGGCCGTGTGGCTTGCCTATGCTGTCTGGATGTCCTAGGACCCTTGAGCACTTTTGTTTGAGGCTTTGTTTACTGTGGCAATTTGTGAAGTCTGGCTGAGACCTGCATAAGTGTAGCCTCCAGAAAGACCTCCTGACTCACTTTGAAATATCTTAGCCATAAAAACTCTATTTTATTGAATATTTCTCTCTTCTGGTCAAGGTCTTTCTCCAAATGCATTGCTGATTAATGCTTGGTAATAATCCCTTGGTGCCAGGGAGGCTCATCCCTGGGAGTCAGGTCCCACATTGGGAAGAAGGTGGTAAGTTCATTTGCAGAGTTTGGCTTAGAGAGAGGTCACATTTGAGTAACGAGGAGGCTTTCAGGAGGTAACTCTTAGGCATTAATTATAATTAGGCTTAGTTTCATTATTATAGGAATAAGGTTCATAAATGTAAGCATTAAGATCAAGGGCTTGGCTTATTGGCCTGTTTTCTTTTATTAGGCAAGGCTTATATATTCCAGAGATTTTTTTGCCATCTTATTGGAGAAAATAGCAGGACTTCCCCAGGAGGAAAGTTTAATATTTTGTTAGTTACTGTGTGGGCCTCTATCAATACAGAAAACATACCTATGCCAACAAGGACACATTTATATCCCATAGAAATCGAATTTTTTGTGTGAGTTCCTTGTTTAGATTCTTCATGCTAGTGTTTAGAAATACAAATGATTTTTGTGTGTTGATCTTGTATCCTACAATTTTGCTGAATTTATTTATTAGTTCTGATAGTTTTTGTGGAATCTTTAGTAGTTTCCTCATCTAAGATCATGTTATCTGTGAATATGGATAATTTTTCTTCTTGCTTTACAATTTGGATCCAGTGCAATGTTGAATAGGAGTGATAAAAAAAGGCATCCCTGTCTTGTTCTTTACCTTAGGGTGGGAAATCTTTCTGTTTTTTCATCATTGACTCTAATCTTAGTTGTGGGTTTTTCCTAAATTCCCTTTATCATGTTGAAGAAATTCCCTTATATTCCTAGATTTCTGAATGTTTTTATCGTGGGTATGTTTTGGAATTTTCAAATGCTTTTCCTCTGTCAATTGAAAAATCATGTGATTTTTCCCCCTTCATTGTGTCAATATTGTTATCATGCTGATTTTTAAAATTTATTTTTAATTGTGATGATATATACATAACATAAAAATCATTTTAACAATTGTAAATGGAAAATTCTGTGCCATTAAATATATTGACAATATTATATCACGTTCACCACTATTTCCAGCCTATTTTCATCATTCCAAACCAGAACCCCACCCATTCAGCAAGAACTTCTTATTACCCCCTCACCCACCCTAGGTAACCACTATTCTGCTTTCTGTCTTTATAAAATTGTTTATTCTCTGTATTTCCAATAACAGATGTCACATAGTATTTGTTCTTTTTGTGTTTGGCTTATTTCACTCAATGTAATATCTTCAGGATTCATCTATGTTGTAACATGCATTAGCACTTCATTTCTTTTTATGGCAGAATAATATCCCACTGTATACATATTCATATTTTGTTTTTCCATTCATCTGTTGATGAACACTGAGATTTGCTTCTAGGTTTTGGCTATTGTGAATAATGCTGCAACAAACACCAGTGCACAAATATCTGTCCAAGTTCCTGCTTTCACTTCTTTTGGGTATATACCTAAGTGTGGAATTTCCAGGTCTTGGCAATTCTTTGTTTAAATATCTGAGGAATTACCACATATTTTCTACAGCAGCTGCACCATTTTACATTCCCACTAACAATGTATCAGGGTTCCTATTTCTCTGAATCTTTGTCAGCACTTGTATTTTCTGTTTTTAAAATAATAGCCATTCTAGTATTGTGAAGTATATCTCATTGTAGGTTTAATTTGCATTTCCCATATATTTATTAGCTATTGGAATATCTTCTTTGGGGAAATGTCTATTCAAATCCTTGGCCCATTTTTTAATTGGGTTGTTATTTCATTGAATTTTAGGAGTTTTAAATATATATATATTCTCTACATTAAACTCTTATCAGATATTTGGTTTTCAAATATTTTTGCTCATTCTGTAGGTTGTCCTTTCAGTGTCTTTATAATGTCCTTTGCAGAAAAGTTTATAATTTTGATGAAGTCGATTTTATCTATTTTTCATTTTGTTGCTTGTACTTTTGGTGTAAAATCTAAAAATCCAGTGCAATTATTCTGTTACTGCTATTTTTGTATTTAGCTGCTTTTTTTGTAGTGTGCTTTTTGATATCCTTCTTTCTTTTTTCTATATTTTAAAATTACTTTCTAGTGGTTACTTTTGTATTTACCATTACATCCTAAACTAATAACAATCTAGTTCAACTAATACCAACTTTTTTTCAATGGTATATAAACTCTGTAATATATATTTCCTTCCCTCCCCCTTTATTGTTTCTGATTACATCTTCCTACAGTACATGTCCATTAACATGGATTTTATAAATGTTATTATCTTTCATATTTGAAAGATAATTTTCCAGGTAGAGAATTCTTAGAGTTTTCCCCTTAAGGACTTTAAATATGCTGTTTCGCTGTCTTCTGGTCTCCAAGGACTGATGAGAAACCTGCTGTTAATTTTATGGGGGACCGCTTCTATGGGAAAAGATGCTTTTCTCCTGCCACTTTCAAAATCCTCTGCTTGTCTTTTGATTTTTGGCAATTTTGCTATAATGTGTCATCGTGTAGCTCTCTTAGAGTCTATCCTGTTTGGAGTTCACTGAGTTTCCTGGGTGTGCATATTCATGTCTTTCATCAGATATGAGAAGCTTTCAGTCATTATTTCTTCCAGGACATTTTCTGCCCCTTTCCTTCTCTCTGTACTATCCTTCTGGGACTCCAGTTAGTACATTTAATGGTGTCTCACAGGGCCCTCATGCTGTGTTCATTTTTCTTCAGTCTTATTTCTACTCCTCATACTTGATAATTTCAATTATCTTTTCATCAGGTTAACTGATACTTTCTTTTGCCTATTCAAATCTGCCCTTGAGTCCATCTAATGAATTTTTTATTTCAATAACTATACTTTGTAGCTTTACTAATATCCTTTAGTTCTTTCTTTATGGATTCCTTTATCTCATTGAACATATTTAAGATGGTTGATGTAAAGTCTTTGGCTAATAGTTCCAATGTATAAATATCCTTAAGATTTCTGGCAAATTCTTTTTTTCCTGCTAATAGCACATATTTTTGTGTTTCTTTTTGTGTTTTGTTGAGAACTCAGCATGCTGAATATTATGTTGTTTTAACTGAAAATCTAGTGATCCCACTCTTTTGGGGTTGTAGTCTGTTGTTGCTGCAGTTGTTGAGGGCAAGAAGTGTCATTTTGTGGCTTTCCAAACTATTTTTGCTCCCAAACTTGGAATGAAAAGAGGAAAGTGAAGAAAAAAGAGATATAGGAACTTCTGGAAAGATGGTGGACTAGAAAGACACAGGACTCTCTTCTCCTCCAAAAACACCTAGAGGATAGGCTGAAACAGCCCGGAAAAATCTTCTAGGGTTTAGGACACCAGGCAAAGGCTGGATACTGCCCAGAGGTGAAAGGGACAAAGGAGGGGTATTGTGATGACAGAACTGTGAGTTGAAGCCAGTGACTGCTGCCGCCTGCACCCTCTTCCATACTAAAGATACTTTAGAATTCTCAGGCCTCTGGGCCTGCCGCTACAGACAAAGGGGGCTCCAGGGACCACCACTCCAGGAAAGGGGAGAAAGAGGGACACAGCCTAAGGCTGACTCAGCTTTTGACTCACAAATTTGGTCTGCTGTGTCCCAGGAGCCCTTTCAGGCTGGGTGGAAGCCAGCAAGGGGCTAAAGATATAGACTCTCCCTCTCCTCGTCTACTAACAGGGACTGATTATTGAGGACTCAAAGGGGAGTGGAAATATTTCTGACCTGGGAAAAGGGAGGGGGCTGTGAGAGAAGGCTGGAGAACTGTCACTGAGAAAGTTTGAATTACAAGGCTCTTAGCCTCCAGGCAGGAACCTCTGTCACATTGATCTTGTCTGTGCTGCCACAGCAGACCAAGGAAATGCACATGAGGAAATTAAAAATAAGTAAGAGAAGCTTTTTCCAGCATTTATAGCTTCCCTCCTCAAGGCCCTAGGAAGCTGGTCTGCAACCAATTACTGGGTCCCTGTTTTGAGCAACTAGTAGAAACAATCCTAACAATCCAGACTGAGCCAAGAATCAAAAAGCAGTGGTAACACACAGCCTCCCACCACTAAATCCCTACAAGAGAAAGAAATTGAGCATCTGAATAAACTACATCCTAATCAGATGCCTAGACATCAGCAAAAAATTACAAGCCATACTAAGAAAATGGAAGACATGGCCCAAGGAAAGGAATGTATCAAAGCCCCAGAAGAGACACAGGATTTGAGAGAACTAATTAGCGAGATGCACACAAATATCCGAAATCAAATTAATGAGTTGAAAGACAATATAAATAAAGAGATAAATGACATCAAGAAGACATGGAGTGAGCCAAAGAAGAATTTGAAATCCTAAACAGAAAAGTAACAGAGCTTGTGGGAATGAAAGACACAATAAGTGAGATAAAAAATACTGTACAGGCATACAACAGCAGACTTGAAATGATAGAAGAAAGAATAAGTGACAGAACAGCTAAAATTGAAGAGAGAAAAGAATGGAAAAATTGAGCAGGGGCTCAGAGAGTTGAATGACAACACAAAGTGCAACAACATACGTGTCCTGGGAGTTCCAGAAGGAGAAGAGAAGGGAAAAGGGGCAGAAAGAGTATTTGAGGAAATGATAGCTGAAAATTTCCCAACTCTAACGAAAGAAATCAACGAACATATCCAAGAAGCACACCATATCCCAATCAGAATAAATCTGAAGAGACCTACTCCAAGACACATACTACTTAGAATGTCAAATATCAAAGAGAAAGAGAAAATTCTCAGAGCAGCAAGGGAGAAGCAAACTATTACATACAAGGGATGCCCAGTAAGACAGCACAGATTTCTCTTCAGAAACCATGGAGGCAAGAAGACAGTGGTATGATACAATTAGGATATTGAAAGAGAAAAGCTGCCAGTTGAGAAGCAAAATAGTCCTTCAAATATAAGGTGAGTATAAAATATTCACAAACAAACAGAAACTAAGAGAGTTTGCAAAAAAGAATCCACCTTTGCAGGAAATATTAAAGGAAGGCTTAGAACCTGAAATAAAAAGACAGGAGAGAGAAGCCTGGAGGAGAGAATAGGAGAAAGAATGGAGAAAGGGTAACCAAAAGCATCAAAAGACAGACAAAAATATGATATCACATAAGAAAACCAAAGAATAAAATGAGGGAAGTAAAAAATGCATTTAAAGTAATATCATTGAATGTGAATGGATTAAAATCCCCAATCAAAAGATATAGGCTGACAGAATGGATAAAAAAAACCATCAGCCATCCATATGCTGCTTACAAGAAACTCTCACCTTAGACCCAGGGATACAAACCGGGGGAAAGTGAAAGGTTGGAAAAAGATACTTCATGCAAATAGTAATCAAAAAAGAGCAGGGGTAGCTATACTAATATGGGACAAAACAGACTTTAAATGCAAAAAAGTGATAAGAGATGCGGAAGGCCATTATATATTAATAAAAGGGACGATCCTCCAGGAAGATATAACAGTCATAAATATCTACGCACCTAACCAGGGTGCCCCAAAATACATGAGACAAACTCTGGCAAAACTGAAGGGAGAAACAGACATTTCTACAATAATCGTTGGAGACTTCAACACCCCTCTCACATCATTAGATAGAACAACCAGACAGAAGATCAACAAGGAAACAGAGAACTTGAACAATATGATAAACAAGTTAAACCTAACAGACATATACAGAACACTGCATCCAAACTCAGCGGGTTATACATTCTTCCCAAGTGCCCATGGATCTTTCTCCAGGATAGACCACATGTTAGGTCACAATACAGCTCTCAATAAATATAAAAAGATTGATATTATACAAAGCACCTTCTCAGATCATAATGGAATGAAACTAGAAATCAACAATAGACAGGAAAAAAGGAAATTTGCAAATGTGTGGAGACTGAACAACACACTCCTAAATATTCAGTGGGTCAAAGAAGAAATTGCAAGTGAAATCAGTAAATATATTGAGACAAATGAAAATGAGAACACAACATATCAAAACTTATGGGATACAGCGAAGGCAAACTTGAGAGGGAGATTCATAGCCCTAAACGCCTATATTAAAAAAGAAGAAAGAAGAAAGAGCGGGGTGGGGTGCTGGGCGGCTTCGGGAGCGCCAGCCTCTTCCGGGCGGGCGGGCGGTTGTCGGTAGCTGGGCCACGCACACGATCACTCCCCTGGGACTGTCAGGAGCACGCCCCGACAGCCGCGTCCCC
>JAKSZT010054215.1:111068-143150 GCA_026826555.1 Tolypeutes matacus | reverse complement strand
CTCCCCTGGGACTGTCAGGAGCACGCCCCGACAGCCGCGTCCCCCCCAGACCCCGGCAGCCGGAGGCGGGGGCCGCGATGCTGCGGGCTGTGGGTCCGAGGCGGAGCTGACGAGGGGCCGGGAAGAGCCTGCCCCGCTCAGGGCCGAACACCAAGCCCTCGCCGGCGTCGGGCTCCCCGGGCCCCGCTATCTGCTCTCCAGCGTCAGTCACGGGCCTTGTTGGAAGCCCTGAGCCCTGTGCTGCCCCGGGCCCCGGGCCCCTGCGGGAATGTCCAAAAATGAGTGCCAGGGAGGTGCATTTGTTGAAATGTTTAGTGCTCAGGGCAAAAATCCTGGAGCAAAATGGAAAATTCTTGGCAGTCCATCTGTGATTTGGAAAGAGTTTGATAAAGAAGTTAAAAGTTTGTGTTTGTTCTGGAAGGCAGCAGCCAAACAAACAAAATTCAGTTACCAAAGGAAAATAAGCAAATCCTTGGACTGATCCAGAGGTTTCTTGTACTTCAGATTTACATACCCCTGGGACAAGGCTTCTCCACTGAATTGCTGTAAGAAATACAGAACTTCCTCGAATGTTTTATGTGTATTAGACATTTGATCAGTTGAAGCAGTACCAATAGGCATTAACTGCAAGTGGCAGTTTTTGCATTAAAGAGGAGTGACTTAATCCAGTTGACATGAAGTGATTAAACTAATTTAATCATATTTCTTGGATATAAATATAGTTTGGCCTTTCCCTAAGGGAAGAGAGCAAATTTTGGCTGTTTAAGAAAATATCAAAGGATTATGACTTTGACAACAAGCAGCCAATAACTTGAAGAAATAAATAATCCAAAAGTTTGAGATTTTGATTCAAATGAAGGGTGATATTATGTTTTGTACTGTCTGCTAATCATAACCATGGTTGGTTTAAAATTAATTGAAATACCTCATTTTAATGATATTTACTTTAGAAATATTGGTTATTCCTGTTCATATTTGGAAGGCTTGGAGTATATTTACGTTTTAAGTGGCCTTGACTTTGAACAGATTATCTAGCAAAAATGAGAATATGAAGCCTTTACTCAGTTGAGCGCTGTTGTCCGAGATAACACTGAGAATGAAAATAACACTTGATTTTTTATAGATGCAGGTAGAATTGAATAATGTTTAAAATCCGATTTTGTTAAATTTGTACAGTTTAAATAAAACATTACATACAAGGTATGCATTTTCTAATTTTTCTTAGTAATTAATCACTGTGCAAGATCTAAATTTATGTTTTTATTTTTCCTGCTGGAAGTAGATGACTTTTCCTATTTACGAAGGTAATTTTGTACTAGTTACACCAATGAAAACTAAGAGGAATGAAGCATTTTCTGAATAAAATGGGAATAACATAAAAAAAAAAAGAAGAGCAAAACTCAAAGATTTAACTGAACAATTAGAGAAACTAGAAAAAGAACAGCAAACCAATCCCAAAGCAAGCAGAAGGAAAGAAATAATAAAGCTTAGAGCAGAAATAAATGACATTGAGAACGAAAAAACAGTAGAGAAAATCAACAAAACCAAAAGCTGGTTCTTTGAGAAGATCAATAAAATTGACAAACCGCTCGCTAGACTAACAAAGAAAAAAGGAGAGAAGATGGAAATAAATACAGTCAGAAATGAAAGGTGGGAAGTTATGTCTGACCCCACGGAAATGAAAAGGATCATAAGAGGATATTATGAGAAACTGTATGCCAACAAACTAGAAAACCTAGATGAAATGGACAAATTCCTAGAAATACACAAACAGCCTACACTGATGCTACAAGAAATACAAGAACTTAACAAACCAATCACATTTAAAGAAATCGAATCCATCATCAGAATTCTCCCAGCAGGGGAGCAGATGTGGCTCAAGTGAGTGGGCTCCTGTCTACCATGTGGGTGGTCCAGGGTTCACTTCCTGGGGCCTGCATGGCGAGCTGGCGCAGCAAGATGACACAACAAAAAGAGACACAGAGAAGAGACGATAAGAGATGCAGCAGACCAGGGGGCTGAGGTGGCGTAAGACATTGAGCACCTCTCTCCCACTCCGGAAGGTCCCAGGATCAGTTCCCCTTGCTGCCTAAAGAGAAGACAAGCAGACACAGGAGAACACACAGCGAATGGACACCAAGCAGACAGTGAGCGCAAAACAATGGGGGGGGGGAATTAAATAAATAAATATTTTTTAAAAACCCACAAAAGCAAGAACAGCATTTAAAAAAAATCTCCCAGCAAAGAAAAGTCCAGGACCAGATGGCTTCACAGGTGAATTCTACCAAGCATTTTGAAAAGAATTAACACCAATCCTGTTTAAACTCTTCCAAAAAGTTGAAGAGGAGGGAAAATTACCCAACACATTTTATGAAGCCAACATCACCCTAATACCAAAGCCAGATAAAGATTCCACAAGAAAAGAAAATTATAGACCAATCTCTCTAATGAACATAGATGTAAAAATTCTCAACAAAATACTTGATAAATCCAATCCAACAGCATATCAAAAGACTTACACATCATGACCAAATGGGATTTATTCCTGATATGCAAGGCTGGTTCAACATAAGAAAATCAATCAATGTAATACACCACATTAACAAACTGAAGGAAAAAAAACACATGATCATCTCAATCGACACAGAAAAGGCATTTGACCAAATCCAGCATCCTTTCTTGATAAAAACACTTCAAAAGATAGGAATAGAAGGAAAATTCCTCAAGCTGATAAAAGACATATATGAAAAACCCACAGCCAACATTGTGCTAAATGGGGAAAGGTTGAAAGCTTTCCCTCTAAGATGTGGAACAAGACAAGGATGCCCACTGTCACCATTGTTATTCAATGTTGTACTAGGAGTTCTAGCTAGAGCAATTAGACAAGAAAAAAAATTAAAGGCATCCAAATAGGAAAAGAAGAAGTAAAACTCTCACTGTTTGCTGATGACATGATCCTGTATTTAGAAAATCCTGAAGTATCCATGACAAAGCTATTTGAGCTAATAAATGAGTTCAGCAAAGCAGCAGGATACAAGATGAACATGCAAAAGTCAGTAATGTTTTTGTACACTAGTAGTAAACAATCTGGGGAGGAAATCACGGGGGAAATTCCATTTACAATAACAACAAAAAGACTCAAATACTTAGGAATTAATTTAACCAAAGAAGTACAGGACCCATATGCAGAACACTACAAAACAATGCTAAAAGAAATTTTAAAAAGACCTAAACAAATGGAAAGACATTCTGTGTTCATGGATTAGAAGAATAAATATCGTGAAGATGTCAATCTTGCCCAAACTGATTTATAGATTCAATGTAATACCAATCAAAATCCCAACAGCCTACTTTATAGAATTAGAAAAGGTATTTACCAAATTCATTTGGAAGGGAAAGTGCACCCGAATAGCCAAAAGCATTCTAAAAAAGAAGAGCGACGTGGGAGGAATTTCACTGCCTGACCTTGAAAATATTACAAAGCTACAGTGGTTAAAACAGCATGGTACTGGCATCAAGATAGACATATCGATCAGTGGAATAGAATTGAGTACCCAGAAAGAAACCCTCACATATACAGTCAACTGGTTTTTGACAAACTTACCAAGTCCATGTTAACAGGACACAACAGTCTCTTCAACAAATGGTGCTGGGAGAACTGGATATCTATAACCAAAAGAATGAAAGAGGACCCCTATCTCACCCTCTATACAAGAATCAACCCAAAATTGATCAAAGATCTAAATATAAAAGCCAGGACATAAAACTACTAGAAGAAAATGTAGAGAAACATCTTAAAGACCTTGTGGTAGGTGGTGGTTTCTTGGACTTTACACCCAAAGCACATGCAACAAAAGAAAAAAATAGAGAAATGGGACCTCCTTAAAATTAAACACTTTTGCACCTCACAGGACTTTGTCAAAAGGGTGAGAAGGCAACCGACTCAATGGGAGAAAATATTTGGAAATCACATGTCAAATAAGGGTTTAATATCTAGGATATATAAAGAGATGTTACAACTCAACAATAAAAAGACAAATGACCCAATTTAAAAATAGGTAAAAGACCTGAATAGACATTTCTCCAAAGAAGAAATACAAATGACAAAAAAACATACCAAGAAATTCTCAACATCACTCATGATTAGGGAAATGCAAATCAAAACTACAATGAGATATCATTTCACACCTATCAGAATGGCCACTATTAAAAAGACAGAGAGCTACAAGTGTTGGAGAGGATGTGGAGAGATAGGAACACTTCTTCCCTGTTGGTGGGAATGCAGAATGGTACAACCACTATGGAGGACTGTTTGGCAGTTCCTAAAGAAGTTGAATATAGACTTGCCACGTGACCCTGCAATACCACTACTGGGTATATACCCAGAAGAACTGAGAGCAGTGACACGAACAGACATCTGCACACCGATGTTCATGGCCACATTATTCACCATTGCCAAAAGCTGGAGACAACCCAGGTGTCCATCAACAGATGAATGGATGAACAAACTGTGGTCTATTCACACGATGGAATATTATGCAGCTGTAAGAAGAAATGAAGTCATAAAGCATATGGCAACATGGATGAACCTGGAGGACATTACGTTGAGTGAAGCAAGCCAGACACAAAAGGACAAATACTGTATGAATGCATTACTATGAACCAAATATATTGTGTAACATATTGTTTGATTCAAAAAAAATTTATATGTATCCATTATATTTAATTGAGAAATGTATATGTTTATTCACCAATGTTCATAGCAGCTTTATTCATGATTGCCAAAAGTTGGAAACAACCCAGGTGTCCATCAATCAATGAATGGATAAACAAACTGTGATGTATTCACACGATGGAATATTTTGCAGCTGTAAGAAGAAATGAAGTCATAAAGCATATGACAACATGGATGAACCTGGAGGACATTATGTTGAGTGAAGCAAGCCAGACACAAAAGAATAAATACTGTATGATTGCATCAGTATGAACCAAATAAATTGTGTAACATATTGTATGATTCAAAATATTTTTTATATGTATCCAGTACCTTTAATTGAGAAATATGTTTTTAGTCAACTGTTTTCTTTTTAATTTTAAATTATTGTTTATATTTTCAATTATTAAATGTTCAAAATAAAGTCTAAAAAAAGAGAGAGAGAGGTACAGCTTGTTTATGACTCCTCTGTTGCTTTTGCCTGAGGGGGAGGATTGCAATCCAGATCTCCAGTGAGCTGAAGTAGCTGCAGCATCAGACCCCACACCCTTGGATTTGGGGGGACTAGACTTGTATAAGCACCCTGGCATCAGCAAGTTTCAGCAGGATCCCAGGCTGCAGGCTTCCAGTGCTACTTGCCCAGTGATTGCAGCTTGGGCTAGCTAGCCACTGCACAGAGGGTGAAATTCATGGATATTTATTGTAATTTACCAACCTCTGCATCCAGTTCTTCCACATATGCTGCAAAGTGTTACTTTAGACTACAGGGTTGCAAAATAATTGACTTAGACAGTTACTGCCAATTCAATAGTTTTCTTTCTTCCTTTCTCTTCCTTCCTTTTTCTTTTCTTCCTTCCTTTTTCCCTTTCCCTTTCCCTTTCCTTTCTTTTCTTTCTCTCTCCTTCCCTCTCTCCCTCCCTCCCTTCTTTTTTTTTTTCTTTTTCTTTTTTTTTGGTGGAAAGATCAATGCATGGCTCTTTTTCCTTTGATAATCCCATAGTCCTCTACATTAATTAATTTTTGTATGTTAACATACCCTTGCATTCCTGGGATAAATCCCACTTGTTTGTGATGTGTAATTGTTTCAATATGTTGGATTTGATTTGCTAGATTTTGTTGGGGATTTTTGTATCTATATTCATAAACAAAATAATTCATCTATAGTTTTATTTTCTTGCCATGTCTTCATGTGGCTTTGGTATCTAGATAATGCTGGCCTAGTTGAGAGAGTTAGGAAGTGTTCCCTTTTTAAATTTTTGTATGAGTTTGAGAAGGATTGGTATTAATTCTTCTTTAAATGTCTCATAGACTTTAACCATGAAGCCATCTGGTTTTGGTTTTTTCATTGTTGGGAGTTGTTTGATTATTTATTCAATTACTTTACTTGTTATAAGTTGGTACAAACTATTTGCGAGTCTGTTTTGGTAGTTTGTGTGTTTCTAGGAATTTGTCCATTTCATATAGGTACACAGCTTAAGACAAGATACTTGTCTGAGGATATTTCCAGGATAATTTCATCTAAACTAAGGGGAAAGTTCGCATTCGGGGTTTGTTGTTCATTTCCATGTTAGAAGTTAGGGACTTTAGCATTAGGGTTAGGGAGCAGGAGTATGGTTAGGGTTAGGATCCAGGGTTCATTTTCAGGCCCATGCGTTAGCGATCGGCTTTTAGGTTGAGGAATGGTGTTCAGTTTGGGTTTTGGGTTAGGGTTAGGGTTCAGGGTTAGGATAGGCTCAGGGCTTAGGGTTAGGGTTAGGGCCAGGGCTAGGGGTAGGGCTATGGCTATAGCTAGGGTGAGGGTTAGGGTCCAGGATCCAGGGTCCAGGTCAAGGGTTATAGTTAGGATCAAGGTCAAACTTAAGGGTTAAGATTGCAGTTAGGGTTAGGGTTAGGGCTTAGGGGATGGGTTTAGGGGTTGGGAGTTAGAATTGGATGATGGGTTTAGGATTTAGGATTTGGGTCTTTGGGCATTCAGGCCTTAGGACTTGGCATTATTGTTAGGGGTTGGGATTGTGGGTTATGGGTAATGGGTTGGGCTTAGGATTTAGGGTTTGGGGTTTGGTGCTTGGACCTCTTGGTTTGGAGATTGGGCTGCGGCTAGGTCTCAGGGCTAAAGTGTTATAGGGTTAGGGTTAGGGTTGGTCTCCCAGCTCCATAGCTCTGATGAGTCTCCATAAACCTTTTCAACGCATCACTCCCTGCCCTCAACTGCTCCACACATGCCACGACCGTCCTCGGCCTGTGGTGGCCCCACGAGGCCTCCCTGGCTCGTCTGACCCCTAGGAGCTGCCCTAGGCGCGGGGACGCAGCCTGGCTCAGGACCTGTGGGGGCTCAGGTGTGTCTGAGCCCGAAGCGAGTGGCAGGTTGTTGTGGGGAGAACAGGTGGCCAGGGGGCAGCCCCAAATCCTTATGCTAGACCCCTTTAGGTGTCCGCCACTGGGTCCTGCTCCACCTTTCTGGACAGTGAGTTCCTGGAGGATGCCATGGGACAAAGAACAGCCTCCTCCTGCTGCCACTGCCCCTGGGAGGCGCGCTTGACCTGCTCGGCTGTGCTCTGCGTCACTGCGTGGCTGCCCTGTAGGTGGTTCATGACTGCCAGTCTTCAAGGTGCCGAGTAGCTTTGCTCGCCCTGTGGCGCTGTCCAGGCCAGGGACAGCACAGCCTGGGCCCAGGCTCCACCGTTAGCGCCAGGGAGAGGTGGGGTGTTAAGTCGCAGGTTGGAGAGTGCAGGGGTGACTGATTCAGCGGGGGCCAGGCTTGGAGATGAGTCTTGGCTTAGATTGGCCGTGTGACCTTGAGGAGGAAATCCTCCCAGCCTCGTGCCAGGCGCCGGCCATGGGCATCGCAGCCATGCCCTTGAAGGCTCTGCCCAGTCTGAGACGGCCTGATCCTGATCAAGGATGCAGGAGGACCAGAAATTGAGCCCCTGTAGCGTGAGGCCTTCCTGGGCCCGTCCTAAGCCCACTGCTGTGCTGGAAAGGAGCCGCCTGGGCTGGGGTGGTCCCAGGAGGGCTTGGCCCCCGACCTGGGAACAGCCTTCCTGGAGAGGGATGCAGTGGCCTGCGGTCAACCTGCCACATATTCTCCAGGCCCCCTCGGTGGCAGTAGCCAGCCCTGCTGAACCCTTTGGTTCCTGGAGGCCCCGCAGGAACCGAGGAGGAAAAACCCACTGTCCACCCCCACCCCTGTCCTTGGAGGGGGGGTTGGCCCCTGGGACCCACCCCAGTCTGATGCCGCCTGCATTCCAGCACCAGCCTGTGGGTGCCTGGTGCAACCTAAGGGACGCCCACAGGGGACCACGCAGGTGGGCTTCTCGGGTGCAGGGCAGGGACGAGTGGTCTGAACACGGTGTCCCCACGGCAAGTTAGGGGGAATGAGGGAGAGTCAGGGCAATGGTTAAAGCGGTTGTGACGGTGACCACGAGCTGGCACCGAGCTGCCTAAGTCGCCCGTCATGAAAGGCCTCTGTCCCTTCTGATGCCAGGTCGCCAGGTCCTGCCCACCATATGCTAAGGCCGTAGTATCCAGAGGTCAGGAATTGCCAGTGATGGCCTGGGAGGCCCCAGGAGGGTGCTCTTGGACGTACCGAGTGTCTCGGATGCCCTCTCGTTGGCTGAAGGTCACCAAAGTGATCCAAGTCCACCAAGAGGCACAGATGGGGCCGGCTGGATTGAAGGCTCTGAGCAGTGGAGTCCCTTTGCCTGACCCAGGCACATCCTTTCTCCTCTTGGATCCAAGAGGCTCCAGGAAAGGCTACAAGCAGCGACTCTGCACCCACCCACCCAGCATCTGCCAGGACCAGCCCCACTGCTCCGAGTCCCTGGGAGGCATTCCAAGTCCATCCCCGGGTGCAGGCCCAGGTCGTGTGGGCCAAGGAGCTCTCAGGTAGGTGTTTCTCTGGGTGACCCCAAATTCTTTTCCTAGGCCCCAAGGGCGGCGGGAAGGTGGCCCTGCTGAACCCTTCAAGCTGGGATGCCCTGGGGGGTCGCCCTCATCCCTTCTTCCCTGGCGGGGCTCAGGTGCCCTTCCGGCCAAGCACACCTGTTTGGGCGCCCCTTGGCAGACACAATGAATATCGTGTTGGAAGTCGACAGGCCGTGCTGAATGAGAGCTTTGTTTAGATTAGGTGTCTGCGCGGCAGCGGTTGGCCTACTATGCTGTCAAGGTCGTGGACCAGATGGCCAGACTCCAGCGTCTACCTGTACAGTCAGGGTGAGGGTTAGGATTAGAGAAAGGACCAGGTTTAAGTTTACGGTTAGAGAGCTAAGGGCAAGGTTAAAGTCAGGGCGAGGGTTAGGAGCAGCTTTCCTCAAATTCTCTAAGTCCCCTTCTGGAGCGACTTATTCACATACAAACCTCTCTCTCGAAATTGTTGACGGTTAGGAACAGATCTCCTGGAGTTCTCCAGGTCGTCTTCTGGAGCGACCCGGCCTCTCTCTCAACATTGTTCCCGAGACAGTGGATGCAGGAACCTGGTCTGTGGGCCTTGGGGAAGGGACCCCGCATACGACTTAGATCAGCTCACCTGGCGATCGGCAGAGGAGCCTCCAGGAACGTAGTCACACTTCCAGCGCCATTCCCTGCCGTGCTGGTGGCGTGTTCTCGGGGGGAGGATCCCGGGCCCCTCTCCAGCATCCTTTCATACTCTGAGGGCATTTGACGGCCACGACAGTTTCTGACGTTCACGGTGGCTGATGGGAGCCGATGAGTCCGACTGGGGGGCCCAGGCAGGGCCGCGCAGCGCGGGTCTGTGCTGGTTGCTCCTGGTTCTGTGGACATGGTGAGCATCTGGAAGCCCCTCAGGGTGCCAGCACCAGGCAGCACCCCCGGGGCCCACGGAAGATCCCAGGACTGCTGAGCAGAGGAGCCTCGGGAAAATTCCCAAAGCCCCACTCCAGGGACCTGGCCTGGGCACAGCAAGCGGGAGAGCCCTGGAGGCCCTTCCTGTCTCCAGGCCCTGGACACTGATGCGCCCTCGGAAACTGGCTCATCCACGCCTTTGCTGGAGTGTCTCCTGGCCGGTCGCTGTCCCTGCCACAGCCTGGTGGTCTGAGGGCCCTTCCAAAAAGAGTGCGAAGGCTCCTCCAGCTCCCAGGGTCTCCACGAGCCTGCTCTGAATGGGGAGGGGCCAGGTGGACCTGAACCGAGCGGGACGTGTGTTGTCTGGGCAGAGACAGGGCTCGGAGGCGCCTTCCACGGCTGCACGTGCCCCAGCCCTGCTCCCAGGGCAAAACCTGCCTGCCGGACGTGGACGGAGCACCTTCCGGCAGGGACCACAACCGGCAGGTCGGATGAGCCACTGGTGGGCCTGAGCGTGGGCACCGCCGACCACGGGAATCAGGGCAATCCTGCGCAGCACGCCTGGGAGGCCGTGGCTGGCGCGTTTATTGCTGGCTGAGGGACAGGGCGGCTGCCGGAAGCGACGTGAGCCGAAGGCCGGCGAACCGCAGGGAAGCCGCCACCTGCTGCTCTTCTGCCTGCACTGCGAGAAGGGGCTGGTCCTGGAGAAGGGCAGTACCTGCCCCAAGGTGGGTCCCACACCCCACTTCCCTACCTATGAATACACCCACAACCCAGATGCTTCTCACCCCAGTGCTATCACCAGGGCCAAGCCTCAGCCAAGGCAGTGAGGGACCTCCTGGCCGGGCTCTTATTCCACCTCCGTGCTTCGTGTCCTGACAGACCCTGTTCAAGCCTAAGTGAGCTCACCTCAGTTCTGAGCTCAGAAACCTTCAGCAGCTCCCCAGCTTACTCAGTAAAAGCCGGAGTCCTCCCAGGACCTGCCAGGCTGACACTGACCCTGCTCCTCACCTTGATTTAAAGATTTTACTCCTAATATTCTCTGCCAGCTCATTTTGCCCCAGCAAAATTGGCTTCCTGAAGGATCTCCCACCATGCATGGAGAGCTACTGCCTCAGGGCCTTTGCACATATTAGTCTGCACTAGTCAGCCATGTGACTCACTGGTCCTGTCTTTACTTAAATGTTATACTATTTACAATTTCAGCCCCTTCACCCTTTTGTCTTGCCTCCCTGTTTATTTTTCCATAGTGCTCATTACCTTCAACGATGTTGTATTATTGATATGTATAATGTGTTTATTAACACTAGAACATGAGCTCCAGGAGGTGAGGGATTTTTCTGTTTTGTCCCCTCTGTTGTAGTCTACACACCTAGAATGGAACCTGGAATAAAGTGATGTTCAGTAAATGAATGACGGACTGCTCTATAACCTGGTATTGCCCCTTGATAATATATTTGAATATATTTACTTTTTAAAATATATTTTATTTTTGTAGAGTAGTTTTAGGTTAACAGAAAACTTGTGCAGATAAGAAATAGTGAGTTTTCAATAGTGAAGAATTTTCAAATTTCCTCAAATTTTATTTAAATTTCGATTTTATTGTGTTAATATATGAGCTACATAAAATTATAACTAAAACCCCAAAGTTTTATTGACAAAACCCAAAGTGTGATAATAATTGTGTATAATTTTTTTTGTAAAACATCTATTAACGAGAAGAATGGATACCATCATTTCACTTAACTGGGCTTCAAAGTAAGTACTCTGTCATCAGAATCGACTGCAAATATGTGTCTGTTAATGCTGGTTGTGTGCATGAGAGCAAATGAAAATACATGTTGACCCTACAGGTTCATTAACACATGAGCGATTCAAATATTTTCCACAAAGCACCTGCTGATGAAAAATACAATTTAAAAACCATAGGCTTTCTTTTTAAAAGATACTTAGATTACATAAATATTACCTAAAAAGTGTAGGGGATTCCCATATGTCCCACCCCTCCCCCTCCCACACTTTCCCACATTAACAACATTCTTCATTAGTGTGGTACATTTGTTACAATTGATGAGCTCATATTGGAACATTGCCAATAAGTGTGGTTTATAGTTTACATTATAGTTTAAACTCTTCCCACAAATTTTTATAAGTTATGACAAGGTACATAATAGCCGGTATCCGTCACTGCAACATTATTCAGAACAATTCCAATATCCCGAAAATTCCACCATATTACACCTATTTTATTTTTAAAGATAGATATTTAGGTTACATAAATATTACATAAAAAATATAGGGATTTCCATACGCCCCGCTCCCCACACCTCCCACATTTTCCCACATTAACAACATCCTTCATTGGTGTGGTACATTCATTGCAATTGATGAACACATTTTGGAGCATTGCCACTAAGTCATGAATTATAGTTTACATTGCAGTTTGCACTCTCTCCCACCCAATTTTATAGGTTATGGCAAGATATATAAAGGCCTGTATCTATCATTGCAATGTCATTCAGGACAATTCCCAACTCCTGAAAATGCCCCCGCATTATACCTGTTTTCCCTCTCCCTGCCCTCAGAACCTCCAGTGGCTACCGTCTCCATCGATGATATAATTTCTTCCAGGGCTAGGATCACAATAAGTCTGTAGCAGAACACCAGTAAGCCTGCTGTAGTCCATAATTCATTCCCCAGTCCTGAGATTCTGGGATGGTGATGCCCACCCCACCTCTAACTGAGAGGGGCTGTGACCCATTAGGACTGATGGATGGGCTCTCTTGCTTGCAGCTGTAGGTTCTCTCTGTCCCTTGGTGTGGTAGTTGTCTGTCCATCATCACCTCCTTTTGAGTCATCCTGCGTGAGACCAATGAACTGGAGAGTAGGTGTTACAACTCCGTGAGACTCGAGGCCCAGCTGGCTCATGGACAGCCCAAAGATCTAAGTTTCTTGGACATAGACCTACCAACTCTAGTACTGATTATAGGTTCAAATAGAACAGAAGAGCCACATGTAGGGAAACCACAACTGAGTCCAACTGTCACCCTGGGGAGCATAAATTCCAAAGTAGGGCCCGCTGGCAGGTGCCACACTTCTGAGCTCTCTGCTCTGACTATAGTGTCTGGATGTCTCCAGGGCCCTCAGGAGCTCTGCTGTTTAAGGTAGTATTTACTTTGGCAGTCAGTGAGATCCTGCTGAGACGTGCGTAAGCGTAACCTCTGGGATGACCTCCTGACTCACTTTGAAGAGTCTTAGCCATATAAACTCATTTGTCTTTACCTTTTCTCCCTTTTGGTCAAGGTCCTTTTCCAGAAAAACCGTAGGCTTTAAACCCTTATATTTTCACTAGCTTCATCAGTTTGTCTAAGTAAGCCATTTCTTGCTCCACATATGTTTTTACCTTGCAAAGGTAATGCAGAGAGGTCCCACGTACCCTACACCCAGTTTTCTCTAATGGTTATGTCCTACATAATTATGGTACAATCTCAAAACCAAGAACTTGACATTTTATCATGAGTAGATTCTTGTAACCACCACCACAATCAAGACACAGACCTACTCCTTCCCCATGAAGACCTCGTGCTACTCTGCAGTTAAACTCCACCCCCGGCTCCGCCAGCCACCATCCCTACCTCTAATTTTTGTCATTTTGAGACTTATATAAATGAAACCATACAGTATATGACTTTTTTTTTTTTTTTTTAAAGATTTTTTTAAATTTATTTATTCATTTATCCCCCCTTTGCTGCTTGTGCTCACCGGGTCAGCCAACCACGCCATCCGGGCGGGCCCGCCCCCACCAGGAGGCCCCGGGAACCGAACCCGGGGCCTCCCATATGGTAAACGGGAGCCCCACTGATTGAGCCACAGCCGCTTCCCAGTATATGACTTTTGAAATTGGCTTCTTCACTCAGCATAATGCCCTTGAGATCCATCCAATTTGTTAATTTGGTACATATATAATACTTTGTTCCTTTTAGTTTCTGAGTAGTATATCATGGTATGGACACGCTACAGTCTATATAGCCATTTGCCTTTTGAGGGTCATTTTGGTTATTTCCAGTTTTTGACTATTGCAAATAAAGCCATTATGAACAGTCATGTAAAATAAAATGGGCAAAAGACTTGAAAAGACAATTGTCCAAAGATGAAATACCAATGGCGAAGAAACACATGAAAAAATGTTCAACATCACTAGTGATTAGGGAAATGCAAATCAAAACTACAATGAGATATCATTTCACACCCATGAGACTGGCTGCTATTAAAAAGTTGGAAAACTAAATGTTGGAGAGGATGTAGAGAGACAGGAATGCTTATTCACTCTTGGTGGGAATGTAGAATGGTACAGTCACTGTGGAGGACTGTTTGGCAGTTCCTAAGGAAGTGGATTATAGACTTGCCACGTGACCCTGCAATACCACTACTGGGTATATACCCAGAAGAACTGAGAGCAGGGACACGAACAGACATCTGCACACTGATGGTCATAGCAACGTTATTCACCATTGCCAAAAGCTGGAAATAACCCAGGTGTCCATCAACGGATGAATGGATAAACAAATTGTGGTCTATTCACACGATGGAATATTATGCAGCTGTAAGAAGAAATGAAGTCATAAAGCATATGGCAACATGGATGAACCTGGAGGACATTATGTTGAGTGAAGCAAGCCAGACACAAAAGGACAAATACTGTATGATTGCGCTATTGTGAACTAAATATATTATGTAAACTCCTGGAGTTAATAAGAATATAGATCACCAGTAAATAGAAGGAGGGTGGAGAAAGGAAAGCTGAGGATTAATCTGTGCAGAATTGGTAAAAAGGGTGTTTATAAATCTTTGGAAATAAATAGAAATGGTTAAAGCATATCACGGTGTTTATAACTAGCAGAACTATTATATGGGTTTGACAGTGGTTGAAAAGGAAAGTCTAAGGTCATGCATATTACTAGAAGGAAAGCTAAAAACTATAACATGGGACTGTATAAGATAGTGAAACCTCATGTAAAACACAAATATGGGGGATATTGCATATATAAGACTTTTTTTACAAAATATAAGTATAGATATACTGGAGAGAAGGAAAAAGAATAGCAGCTATGTATGGCAGGGGAAGCATAGAGAGATTGAGAGGTGATGAGTTTTTTTTTTTTTTTTAAAGATTTTATTTATTTATTCATTTATCCCCCCCTTGCTGCTTGTGCTTGCTGGGTCAGATAATCACGCAGTGCGGGCAGGCTTGCCTTCACCAGGAGGCCCCGGGAACCGAACCCGGGGCCTCCCATATGGTAAACGGGAGCCCTACTGATTGAGCCATAGCCGCTTCCCTACACATTATTGTAAAACTAGCAAATCCACGATGCTTACCAGTTTGCAGCCTAAACTTCTTTCATTTAAAAATAAACTGTGAATAAACTTTCCATACCATAAAATATACTTGTATGAAATTTTAAATTATTTAGTCTTCCATTGTATAGGGGTAGAGCAATTTTCTCAATGCTTCTAATGTTTCTATCTGTAATAAACCATGCTATGATGAACGCCATTGTGGCTGAACCTTTGGAAACATCCATGCTCATTTCCTTGGCATAAATTCTCACATTCAGTCCTAGTTTCTATAAAAAAGAAAGATGGAAAAAATGTTACAATATTAAAATAGTCAATGCCTTTGTAAAAGAAGAGCAGGAGCCACGCAGCATAAATTTTCATTTCTGAAATTCCCCAGGTTTTAAGGCCCACCATATGAAAAGAAATGAACTAAAAAAACACATAGTCCTTGAGGAAATTATAGTTTAGAAGCAAAGGTAATGCACAGTAGCTAACATTTCTCCAGACAAGATTTTAAATTCTTTGAGGACAGCTTATTTCTTCTATTTTTGCCATTTCCCGAGTCTCTGTCTTGTTACAGCTGATGGAAAATCAGACCCTAACTGGCTAAAGCAGAAGAGAAACTTTTTGGCTCGTGTAATGATTAAACTCTGCAAGGCTGGCTCCAGGCCGCCCGCCCCACGGTGCCTCTGGCTCTTGACCAACTTCCTCTCTGTTGGTTCCTTCTCAGGAAGCTCCTCTCACGCAGTTGCATGAGCTCTAGGCTGCGTGCTCCGAGCTTCACGTCCAGCTGCCGTCCTGAGATCTTTCTTCACATCAGCCTGGGGATTCCTTTTGACTCAACCTTGGGCTGGATTCTCTCTTACCCTGTGTTTTCATCTTGGTTTGCTCTCTCATTTTGGTGGGGCATCTCATCTGGTAGCTTCCTGGTAGAAGGTGTCTTGGAGTCAAATGTTTTGAGACTTTGTATGACCAAAATGTTTCTTTAGTTTGCCCTCGTGCTCAGTGAATAGCGTTCCTGGTGTGAGTGAGCCTCCCAGTGTTCTGCGATGGATGAGGGAGTTAAAGGTTTCGGTGTCCCCCACGCGCTGTTCCCAGTCACGGGGACGTTGGAGTCCACGAGTTTAAAAGTCACATCTGAGGATGGAGAGAGCCTGGATCTTGAATCACAGCATGGAACCGAGCCATCTGCCGACCTACCTCAGGCTCTGCATGACTGGGAGGTAAACACTGATGCCCATTCTACTGAGATGCCATGTATTTATTTATTTTTATTGCAACATATCCATCGTTAGCCCCATTAGGCAAAATAACCCACCCTCGACCCCCAGCTGGCTCCAGCCAGTCTCCCCTGCCCCGATGACAAATGGCCAAAATGCTCACCCTCTGCCCCTGAAAAAACAGGGCATGCCTTACCTCAAAACCCACTGCAAGATTGTCAAACATCTTATTGCGCATTCCGACACATATGCCTCATCCTCGAAGACCACTCCCCAACAGTAAAAGTCAGTACTTCCAGGCTCTTTATATGCAAACCAGAGTCGGTCAGATGGGCTGAGGTCTCACTTCAGACCCCCGCCATGCTGGCAATCTAATAAACTTTCTCCACCTGAACTGGGATCAAACATTTTGGTGCTGAAACCCAGGAGACCTCACTGAGGCCGATCAATTCCGTAGTGACCCTCTGCCCTGCCATTGCTGCTTCACCAACCAACACCAGACACTGAGTCGACTTCGAGTGAGTCTCGGGACCTCTCTGGAGGATCCTGTCTCTTTTTTGGTCACCTGCCTCCTTTTCTCCAAAAATCCTAGCGCTAGGTCAGCGATCCTCTCTGTCCTCATCGCCTGACCTCCCGGCTCCGGGTCACCCCAGCTCCAGGTTTGAGAATAAGAGATCCGAGGACGCCTGCATCTCTTCTCTCATGCCCCCTTTTCCAAAGGGTCCTTGAACTCACCCTCCCTTTCACCAACCATGAGAAACTCCCAATCACTACCTCCAAAAGAAACCCTTTTGGGGTGTCTCCTCCACAACCTTAAAACTCTATCCTGAGGGAGAAATTAGACCAAAACAGCTCACTTTTTACTCTACCACTATTTGGCTTCAATATAAATTAGAAAACAAAAGCCAGTGGCCTGAACACAGCACTTTTGACATTCAAGTTCTCCAAAACCTCAAGAACTTCACACCCAACACAATGGCAAGTGGTTTGAGATTCCCTACATCCAGGTTTTCCTCTTTCTCCGTAACTGTCCCTCCCTCTGCCAGTCCCGCACCGCCTATCAAATCCCCCTTCTCCACAGCTGACCCCTCTCCCACGCACAGAAGGTCCCTATTCTGACTTCGACCCCTCTGATCACATCCCTCCCCCTCCTCCCCCTTATGCTCCTGCAAGACCCTCAGATTCTTCGTCTCAACCTCCCACCTCCCCAACGAGTTCTCCCCTGCTCTCTCCACCTGTCACCCGTTCCTAAACCCGGGGCTCTCCGCCTGAGCACCACGCACCACCACCCCCCACCCCAGCCCGGGACTCCCACTCAGGGAAGTGGTGGGCACTGAGGCATCGTCCGTGTAGTGCTCCCTTCTCACTTCCCGACCTTTCCCATATTGGGTTCTTTCTCCAAGACCCCGTACAGTACACTAAAGAGTTCCAGCACCTCACTCGGTCTTAGGACCTAACCCTCCAAACGTCCGCGTTGTAATCTCTCCTCCACCACTCCCAAGGAAAAGGCTCGCATGTGGGTTCCAGCCCCCACTTTCATAGACCCCCTTCACACTAGGACCCAAACGGACGCCCAGCGGCCCCACTGCCGTCCCCCCACCGCCCCAGGTTGGGGCCACCAATCCAGCTCCCCGGACCTTGCCTGCACGACCCTCTTCCTTAGCTGATAGTAGGACTAAAAAGTCATCGCAAAAAGCTGTGAATCATGAAAAAATCCAAGAAATAACCCAAAACCTGATGAAAACCCCATGGCCTTTATGAGCCAGCTTACAGAAGCTGTTTTAAAATATACTAACCCAGATCCCAATTCTGAAGCAGGAAAATTATACCTCCACACTCATTCCATCTCACAGTCGAGCCCAGGCATTCAGAAAAAGTTATGAGAACTAGAGGATGGGCCACAAACTCCTCACAAGGGCCTCATTAAAACCGCCTTCAGGGTCTTCAACAATAGACATGAGGAAATTAAACAATAAAAGATCAAATGAGGTCGGGCTAGGTAGCATTTAATTGCAGCTGCCATTCAAGACACTGAAGGGAACCACCAGGCTCTGCACGAGTTGTGCCAGGACCCTGCTGCAAGCGTGGCAGAGAGGGCCACGGGGCAAAGGCGGGCCCCGGTCCCCGAGCTCCACCAGGCCCTTGCCCAGTGTGCCAGGTCAAAGGGCACTGGGAATCAGACTGCCCTTTGGCCACAAGCCAACAGAAGGCGGCTCTGAAGCCAGGTCCTAACCCAGAGCCGGGATTGTCCCTCCCAGAA
Source organism: Tolypeutes matacus (assembly GCA_026826555.1). NCBI lineage: Eukaryota > Metazoa > Chordata > Mammalia > Cingulata > Chlamyphoridae > Tolypeutes > Tolypeutes matacus. The sequence goes on along the minus strand of JAKSZT010054215.1, from coordinate 124,819 downwards.
CTACTGGGCCTAGCACTGAAGACGGACGCCGCCCGGGCTCGAAGGCCCCCTGCATCTCCATCGCCGAAGCCGAGCCCAGGGCAGGCGTCCCGGCTGCAGGCAGGCCGTTCTCCTTTCTATCGCACACGGGCCACCTACTCGGTCTCACCAGGACATGCTGGGCCTCTAGCCCGTTCCGCAACCTCTATTGCGGGAGTTAATGCCCAGATAACAAATCCCCTCGACAGCCCTTGGCTGGGCTCCCTGGAACAACCTCCTTCACACATTCCTTCCTAACCATGCCCACCTGTCCTACCCCCTTAAGAGGGCGAGACCTATTAGCCAAACTACACGCTTCTCTAATCTCCCCATCCTAGACACACCTGCAGCAGGAGCCCTTGTCCTCCTACATACTCTCCCGCCCCCTCACTTCAACATCCCTCGGATCCCAGAAAAACATGTCAACCCTGGAGTGTGGGACCCCGAGCACCCCTACCGAGCCGAACGCCCTAACCCAATCAAGGCCACCCTTAAAAACCCCGACCAGTTCCCAAGCAAGCCCCAGTGCCCCCTTTTCCCTTCAAGCAATACTCACCCGCTAGCCCTCCCATTCTAGCTGTGAAAAGACCCAATAACATCTACCGACTAGTCCAAAACCTATGGGCAGTTAATGATGCAACTCAACCCCTCACCCCGGTCATCCCAAACCCGAATACCTCCCAGCACCTCTCACTTTACTGTCCTAGACCTCAAAGACTCCTTCTTCACTATCCCCCTCAATAGCTTTTCCCAAAACCTGTTCACCTTCACCTGGACCAACCCAACTGCACAGGGAAATCCTACAGCAGACCAAGAGGCAAAGCCACAAGCCACCGAAACCAGAGACCCGCCTCGTACAATCTCATCGCTGTCACTAGCGTTGCCCTCAGTTCCCCAGCCTACACCTCAGAGGAGACACGCTCTCTACCGCAGGCCGGGGCAAAGATCAACAACAGGTGGATTTTTAAAGACAGCAAGCTAGCGCTACCAGGTCTCCTCACTTCCGTACGTGACCACTTCCACTCAGCCCTGAGCCGCGGTCCCAGCCGCTCTCCCACTTCCGCGCTCTTCCCAGCCTTCACAAAACCCTGCCAGCAGTCTCAGCATCCCGCCACGTTTGCCGAGCGACCTTGCCCCACAGGCCGCCCCAAGCCCCCGCTCCTCCTCGTCAAGCATGTGGACAGCTGCCCGGGCAAGACTGGCAGAGGGGCTTTACTCACGTGCCCCAGGGGAACGGGCAGAACACTTGTTAGTCTTCACTGATGCCTTTCGGGCGGTGGAAGCCTTCCCCGGCACCGCCGAAAGGGCCGACGCCGTCACCAGGGCCCCAGTGCACGGAATCACGGCCCGGTTCGCCCTCCCACATCACCGCCTCAGACAGCGGTGCCGCCTTTACTTCCCAGCCACCCACGCGGTGGGCACGCTCCCAACAGCACTGGGAAGCTGCGCCCTCCGTGCCCACCCCGATCGTCGGGCAGAGTCGAGCGCACGGCCAGTCGAGTCAAAGCCCTCCTCGCTGAACGCGTGACCAACTCAGCCCACCTGGATAGAGCCTTACCTGTTGCCCTCCTCAAACTCGGCTGTCCCCTGCAAACCCCTCCTCCCCAGGCCCCCTGAGATCATGTACAGCCAACCCTAGGTCCTAGCAATGTCCCCCTCCCACCTCGCTCTTTAGTGACCACCTCCCCATTTTAAGACAGCATGTCCGAGAAAGTCTGCCCCAACCACCAAGAGAGCCCACCTCCCCAGGCGCCACCCCAGGAGAGTGGGTCTACCTCAAAGCCCTGCAACCCCTGGGGACCGGACCCCATCTCATGGTTACCACCCCCACAGCAGCTAAAGTGGCAGCACCTCGTCTTGGATCCACTTTACCCAACTCAAACCCAAGCCACAACCTACGGAAACCGGCCCGGCCCCGCCGAGCTCACTTCCCCAGACCACAAGCAGTGAAGAAACACGCCTTCCTGACCGTTACACCTGTGAACCACAAGAAGGCTCGGAGCCGCTCTTCCCTGAGACTCCACGTGAGGCCGATCCTCCATCAGGCCCGTAGCACGTCCACAGCCTGCAAGAAGCTACGGCTGTTTTCTTTGTGCTAACCTTTGTCTTCCGCCTCGCTAACCCTTTCGGCCATAACAGAGTGCACCTGCCCTATCGTGCCCAACCTGTAACCACTCCTCTACGGTGGCACCCGAAACCGCTAAACTCATGCTTACAGCACTCTTCAAAAACTTCCCGTCAATTTTACCCCGAGAATTACAAACCTCCTACCAGCCCCATTAACGCTTCCCAATCGTCACTGTGCACCTCTGACCCCTGGCTTCAAGGAGCTCTCTTATCACACACCCCTGAGCAAATACATCTCTTCACTCTCATCACCCTAATAATTATGCACCAAAGTTGAGATGACCGCCCTCCCCCTCATTTTCATCCTACAGTGTCCCTTCCCTCTGCTCACACGCCCCTCAGAATGCCTCACTCCTTCTAGCCAGCCAAACAGCCCAGATCCCAACCTGTCCTCCTGCTGGCTCTGTCCCAACCCATCCAAGCCACCCGTGGCCATCCCCGCTTCAGAAAAAGGCTGGGGAGACCCGAAAATGTTCCCCCGAGGAAGCCTGAGAGAGCACGTCCAGGCTAACCAGAAGGCAGGTGGCCGACCACGGCTGCCGCGTGGCCCCCGTCAGTGACTCGGCACCTGGACGGCAGACCTCCACGCACCAGACCCTGCACGCCAGCCGAGGCGTCTCACATGCACACTCCCCGTTTTGCGTCACAGCCAACACCACTAAAACCGAAACTCTCAGCCAAATTCCCCCAAACCAGTGCAGACACACTCCACGTGCTCAGAGAAGGCGCCCCGAGACCAACCGGTAAAGGCACCTGCTCCCCGGGCACGTGTATAACGTTAGCCCGGTTGTGACTACACAACTCACGCACCTATAGCTCTTCCCGCAACCTCTCACAACACAACTGGGGAGCAACGGCGTCTCCAGCCAAGGCAGACGCTCGGCACAACTTGCTGACCCCTATCACCTCATCAGCACCTTTTATTTGCCTGCTGGAAACACGACAACCGTCTGCCCCTAAACACCACCTTCCCTTTGCTTTGGGATCGCGTCAGAGGACAGCCCTGGGCCTTCCACAACGGATCAGCACCAAACCCAGCCCCGGACCAGCTACGGCCCTATCTGCATCCCATAAAACAGTCACGAAGAGAGACACACAAGGAACCGTAATCGAGCTGGACTTCAGCCTTCTGCATAGCCCCTGGTCTCAGCCGGGACTGTCCTTTCTCTGCGGGAACTCTCTAGACCACCCTCTCCCCGCTGGTGTTGTAACCCAGGAGATCGACCACACTCAGACTTTCACCACTTTTATGAAGTTTATTGAGCTAAGCCCACGGGCGTCTGCAGCACCTCTCATGCAGGAGAGAACTGCAGCCCCCAGGTTCTAAAATGGCTCCTTTTTATAGGGGGTTGCTGTCGCAGTTTGCAAGCAAGCGGGATAAACAGAAGCGGATTTTGGCAGTTAGCTAGCCTTTGCGCGGAATGCCCTGATAGCCTGGGGCACAGCTGCAGGGTTGAGATGTCCTTGCAGGATTGTTCAAGGGAGGGGAGGTTGTGTGCTTTTCAGATAAGACACTTAGGAGATAGTGGGAAACTTTTTTTTTTACTTTGGTTGTCATAAAGGCCTATGAATAGACTAATTTAGGGTTTAACACTGGGTGGCCGGGCCCCTGCACGTTAGTCTACGCTGCCCCGGGATGGGATCTACCAATACCTCAGCCACCCCCTCCTCCCTTCTACGACCCCTCATCTCAAAATCGAAACGCAATGCACACCCCAGAACGATCACTCTTGGGCTCCTTGGAACCGGCGCAGGAGCCACCGCATTAGGTCTCTCTCGACATCCGACATCCGACATCCGTGCTCCCAGCCAGTCTCAGCCCTCAGCAAACTCACCGAAGAAGCAAGCACGGGGTTAAAGGCGCAGCAGCGTCCCTGGCAGAAGTCGTCCTACAGAATAGGCCGCCCACGGTGGCGCGTGGGCCTTTTTGGGAGAAGAGTGTTTCTACGTGAATCGCTCAGGACAAGTGCAAACAGTCATCAAAAAGTTCAAAAAATAAACCAAAACTTAAATTCTAATTCCGCGGGCGGCGGGGCACCTTGGACCGCGTCTTCCTCAAGGCCCTTTGCTCCCTTGAGCTTCACGGCTTTTGGTCTGTTTCTCTTTGGCCCTCGTCTCCTCAGAATCTTCTCTGACTTCATCTGAAAAGCAGCGCACAGCCTGCCTGGGACACACGCCACAACGTCCTGCTCACGAGAAGAGCCAGCTACACGCCCCAGCCCCACACTTCCAAGGACCCCACTCCTGCGAGCAGCCAGAGAGGGAGCAGCCCCAGGCCCGCAACGCTCTGCCTCCCTCCCCTTACTACACCAGAAGGAGTCGGCATGTTAGCCCCCGGGCGCCTCCAGCCAGTCTCCCCTGCCCGACGACAAGTGGCCAAAACCCTCACCCTCTGCCCCTGAGAAAACAGGGTGTGCCTTACCTCAAAACGATCACAAGGTTGTCAGCATCCTACTGAGCATCCCGACACACATGCCTCATCCGCCAAGACCCCCTCCCCAAAAGCGTAAAAATCAAGACTTTCTCGTTGTTCTCGCTAAGTACCCCGCCCCCGGGCTAGTTAAATGCCAACCAGCGTCAGTCTGGTGGGCTGAAGTCTCCCTTCAGAACCCACCCCACCCCCGCCGCACGCACAGGTGATCTAATAAACTTTCTCCACCTGAACTTTGATCTGCCTCCGAGCCTCACTGAGCGGGATCTAACATCCATGGAATAACCTTTCTTAGGTACACACTTTATATGCAGAAATGAAGCAGGCTAGATAGGAAATCAACAGACGGATCTGGAACCTGGCAAGAAGTCCCAAGATGGCTGCTGGAAGACCCTCACGAATGAGATTTCTTCTGGAAGCCAGGAGAAGCCCCAGATATTCTCCAGGGACATTATCATTGGGCTATCCCATGGGATTGATGGGTGGGATAATCAACCAAAACAGCAAACAGCTGGAACTCCTCCTGTGTCATTAGCAAAGGGGCAGGATAGTAATGGTTTAAAAAGCAGGCGCAGAACCCGAGCCCCCCCCCTCGGCCCCCCCCCCCTGCCCTCCCCCTCCCCTCCCTCTCCCCTCCCTCTCTCTCCCCTCTCTCTCCCCTCTCTCTCTCCCCTCTCTCTCCCAAGACTTGGGCCTTCCAGGGCCAGCTGCCAGAATCCTGGTCCTTGGCTTTTCTGTCAAGGACAATGCACATGGCGTGTCTCCTTTTTCTTCCGGGTCCTGTTGACTTCCTACTTCTGGGTGCCCTGAGGCGTCTCTCTCCATCCGACTTTCACTCTGGTTCTGAAGGACTCCAGTAATCCTCATTAAAGTTTGACCTGGGTCAGCTGAGCCACACCTACCTGAAGTGACCTGTTAAGAGCTCTCACTTGCAACGGGTCCAGACCCCCCAGAATGCAGGCCGACAAGGACACGTCCACCCTGGGCACACAATTCAATCCACCACAGTCTCAATAGTGGACTAACTTTTCGTGGAGGAAACCAAACAAGCTGATTTTAAATTCATATAAAGGGAAAATTCTGAAGGGGGGGAAAAAGCTAAATTCATACCTTATACCTGTCCCCAGGATAAATTCTAGATTGATCAAAGAATTAAATGTAAAAACTGATACTGTAGGGAAGCGGCTGTGGCTCAATCAGTGGGGCTCCCGTTTACCATATGGGAGGCCCCGGGTTCGGTTCCCGGGGCCTCCTGGTGAGGGCAGGCCCGCCCGCACGGCGTGGTTAGCTGACCCAGCGAGCACAAGCAGCAAGGGGGGGATAAATGAATAAATAAATAAAATCTTTAAAAAAAAAAACAAAAACAAAAAAAAACTGATACTGTAAAACTATTAGCATAAATAATGATAATTGCTTTAGACTTTAGTAGTTGGGCAGCTTGATGTAATTATGAATTCCAAAAATAGATATTGGATCATGCTTGTAAACTGGTCGGCTAATCTGGGCATGATTAAGTTATGATTAGGGCGTTGACTGGGCCACATCAGTAGGGTGTTGAGCCCCACCCCTTGGTGGGTGGGGGAATCAAATATAAAAGGCAAAGAGCAGTTTTGATGTTGGTGTTCTGGTGAGGAAGGAGAGAAGGCCCCGGGATAGAGACGAGCTATTCGCCCGAGAGTCTACAGCTGGCCTTGTGGAGAGAAGCAAAGCCTGGAGAGCCTCCTAGTCTACAGCTGACCTCGTGGAGGAAACAAGGAGCTAAGCCCGGAGAGATACGGAGCCCCGGGAAGAGAGGAACCCAGGAAGCCTGAACCCTGGCAAACATCGGCAGCTGTCTTGCTCCAACACGTGGCAATGGACTTTGGTGAGGGAAGAAACTTACGCTTTATGGCCTGGTAACTGTGGGCTTCTACCCCAAATAAATACCCTTTATAAAGACCAACCAATTTCTGGTATTTTGCATCAGCACCCCTTTGGCTGACTAGTACAGACTTGAATACTGGGGAGGCCCTTTCTATATATGACATAAAACCTAAAAGCCATCAAAACAAAAATTTGATAGATTCAATTACATAAAGGAAAAATATCTACATTTGAAAGAACCCCCCGCCCATAGGCAAACTCAGTAGGCAAACAATACACCCAGAAAGTATCTGCAATCAAATAATTTCAAAAGAATAATTTCTCTAATATATAAAATGCTCCTATAGTAAGTCTTTAAGAAAAAAGTCCAACAACCTAACCAGAAAATGGGCAAAGGAAACAGAGCAGGAAAAGGAAACATACATGGATCTTAAATGATGAAATGATGCCCAACCTCACTCATACAAAGTGGTGGTTTCACATTGTAGTTTCACGTCGAGACTACAATGGGATATCTTTTTTTCACCTATCAGTGATAACCCACTATATTATTGGTGATACAGGGTAAAAAGCATTCTAATACATTTCCATGGGATGGTAAATTTTTACAGATGTTGCGGAACACAATTGATAATATTTCTGAAAATTATGTATGAAAATACCCTCTGAACCAGCATTTCTCCTTTTAGGAATTTATCTATTTTTGCAGACATGTGGAACGATATGTGCACAAACCTCTTCATGGCAACAAGGCTAGAGATAGCCTAAATGTCAGCCAATAGGGTGGCGTTTAGCTTAAATAAATAGCAGTGCAGCACACAACAAAATGCTCTGCAGCTGTAAAACAGAAGGCAGAGAAAGGGTATCGTCATGTGACGGGAAGCAGAAATGCAAGCCAGGGAACCCAAGGATTAATGACAGACAGAGTGCTGCCAACCCTTCCAAGACAATGCCTTCTAGTCTCTGACACCACCTCCCTTTTCACAGAAATGGGCATTCCAGAAAGCTATCAATAAGGCAGAAGGAGAGTTCCATTCTGCTACGAGTATAACTGAGAATAAGGAGCATTGAGAAATGCATTCCCAACAGTTACATAAACACACACACACACAAGAATAAGGAAGCTCTTCGTGAGCAGATATGGATTCACTGCCAAGGTATACTGTTGAGTGAAAAAGGAAGTTGCAAGACATGTGCAGTATTTGTGTTTTTAAAAAGCAGAAAATTTGTAGAGCTTTTTGATGTTCAAAATGTCTCTGAAATGTACAAGAATCTGGTCATTTTTAAATTTGAAAGAAAATGTGTAGAGAAGAACGTCACTGGTCCTGCATCTCCTTCCATGGGGCAGCCTGCATCTTCCCGTGCTAAGCCAGCTCAGAGGCCACACGTGTGTCAGGAGCTCAGCTCTGCTTCCCAGTCCCTCTTGGCTGGGAGATGACTCTGCTAGGGAGGCCACATTCTATCCTGTCCATCATATAATGAGAGTGTGGATTTGTTTAACCTTTGCTGAGTAATGTTTGGCTGGTACAAAGGAAAGGTAGGGAAACAACACAACTCCCATCTGATATCTTCATCACAGCAGCTACAACTAGAAAGCATGAAGGAATGGAACGAATTCCAGTCCAAGATGACTGACCAAAAACGTGACTTCCCTCCTCCTCTGTAAGTCCTGTTGCAATGACAAAGAAATATTAAAGGGAGAGTAAATCCATAATAGCCTTGGGAATCTGAGAAGGATGCTTCTAAAAGATCAGAAGAGACAAAAACTTCTCAAAGCTATAACACGGATGGAACGAGGCTGGTACCAAATCTATGAGACAGACAAATCTAGCATCTGTCTGCCAATGCTAGACACATCTAGTGTTTGTTTCCAGGATAAACCTGCTGGCACTGAACCCAAATAAAAGAAGAAACTGTGGTAGAGGTGGTACCCAGAGCGGATATTGGGCCAGAGAAAAAGGTCAATTCTAAGCAAGAAGCCACTTTGAGGTTCAGGGAGGATCTATGCTAAGAAGAGAAGCTACCTCACAACCTAAAATCCAGTCACATGTTGTTCTAGTCTGCTAGGCTGCTGAAAGCAAAATACCAGAAATGGGTGGCTTTTACAATGGGGATTTATTAACTTACAAACTTACAGTTGTGAGGTCGTGAAAATGCCCAAATCAAGGCATCATCAGGTGATGCTTTCTCCTCAAAGATCAGTGATCCTGGGCTCTTCTGTCATATGGCAAGGCACATGGCGGCATCTGCTGGGCTCTTCCATCTCTTCCAGGTTCCACTGCTTTCAACTTCTTGCTTCCGTGGCTTTCTCTTTTTCTCTCTGTATTCAACCTGTTTATAAAGGACTCCAGTAAGAGAATTAAGACCCATGCTGGGCCACACCTTAACTGAAGTAACCTCATCAAAAGGTCCCACTTAAAATAGGTTTGCATCCACAGGAATGGATTAACTCTAAGAACATATTTTTCTGGGATCCATAAAGCCACAAACCATCACACGTCTTGATAAAAAAAAACAAACAGGTTTCTATGTCAGAAGAGTAATCGGTTCTTGAAAATTAAAAACAAGTTCTTAAATAAAAGACAGGGTAGGTAAGTTTCACAAAGAACAGGCCTGCCTGAAAATCTAGTCAGAGAGCTGAAAGAATGAACAAGTTTCTTCCAGAGTGCAGTGCAAAAAAAAAAAAAAAAAAAAAGGCAGGAATAAAACCTGTCCTTTATAAGCTCTCGATCTCAGGTAGGTTTCGTGACCACTCAAGTCCTCTTTCTTCAGTTATAAACAGGACCACCCTGAGACCACCCCACAGGGTGCATTTGAACATTACACAACATGGCGGTATAGTGGCTGGCAGGGTGCCTGGACACAGGGGCACTTAGAGCTGCTTGGGTCTTGCCAGGGCTTGGAGCTGTGTACCCCAAAAAACATGTCTGGCCCCATCCCTGGGGTGTGAGCCCACTGTGAATAGAACCTTTTGGTGAGGTCACTTCAGCTAAGGTGTGGCCCAGCTGACTCAGGGTGGGTCTTAAGGTCGAGAGCAGGCCACGGAGGGAAGCCACGGGGAGCAGCCAGAAGCCAGGAGCCAACAGAACCCAGGAGAGAAAGGAGAAGATGCCGCCATGTGCACTGCCATGTGACGGAAAAGCCAAGGAGCCCCAGAGTTGGCTGCTGGCCAAAAGATGCTAATCCCGGGAGGAAGGAGGCCTTCCAGCCTCTGAAACTGTGAGCCCGTGCATTCCTGCTGGTGAGCCGACTCACGTGTGGTATTTGTTTTTGCAGCCAGGGAACTGATACAGTTATTTTTCTATCATTATTAATTCATCATCAGGTATGTTAAAATAAATATGCCACCACATTCCATTTACAAAGGTATACTTAAAATAAAATGGTGCAGCAGGATAAAAAATAAAGGGATGACAAAGACAGATGCATACGAAAACAAGACAAGCACTGTAATCAGAAGAACAGAATTCAAAGTCAAAAGTATTAAAGTAGGGCAAAGAGATATTTTATATTGATAATAAAAACTATCAAGACAATACAATAGCAACGAATCTTTTTGCCAAAACAACATATTATCAAAATATATTTTAAAAATGGATTGACAAATCATAACACAAGAAATTTAGCATGTTTCTCAGAAGTGACTAATTAAATAGACAAAAATAAATAATGACATGGAAGTTTTAAATACTGAAATCACAAGCTTTATTCAATAGCAATATATATTGAACCAAGTAGAAAATATACATGTATTGTAAGTATCCATGGAATATCTACAAAAACTAACATATATTAAACCAGAGTCTCAGTGAGTTCACAAAGTGGAGAACATTCAGGCTGATTTTCTCTCTCCGTGCAGTTGCCACCTGGCTGCCCTGGCCTCCGTCCCTGCGGGCTTTGGACTGGTGGATCCCCCAGGTCCTGGACACTGTTGCCTTGGTGAATTCTCACCCACATGTGTGGGTAGGTGCGGAAGTCTCTCCAATTCATTATCTGCTCTTAAAAATTGAGGTTATCCCCTTTTGAGCCTTAAAATCAGTAAGGACTTTCCTACTCCTTTTTTTTTCTTCCGCAGTGTACTGTTCTGTGAGCAAGTGATGTCCTTTTTAACAGCTGAACAAGCAGAAAAAGGAGGAAAAACAAATGTCTGCTGGGTCCAGTATTAGCTCTCTACTTTATCCTCTTGTGGAAGAGAGAAAAATCACAAAGCAACTGTGGTGGGTTGATCGTGTTCTCCAAAAAGATACGCTGAAGCGCTGACCCCGGTCCCTTGACTGTGGCGGTATTGCCGAAGAAATCAGGTTAAAGCGACGTCGTGCTGGATCAGCCTGGGCTTAAACCCAGTGGCGGCGTCCTAGGAGGACACACAGACGTGAAAGGAAGGCGGCTGGTGGAGGATCCGGAGCCTGGCGGGCTGAGCTGTAGCCCAGGCCAGGACCACCAGCAGCTGGAGGGGCAGGAGGCTCGCCCAAGGCCCCCGGAGGGCGCGCAGGCCCTGGACCTGGCGCCAGAGCCTGGAGAACGGCTTCCCGTTGTTTTCAGCCCCCAGCTCGAGGGGCTTTTACGAGAGCCAGGGGACGCTAGTGCAGCAGCAGCATGTTTCTGGTCTTAGATCTCATTTACTGAGGAAGGGATCCCATCTGAGGGGCTTCCTGTCAGCCTGGCTTTTGTGAAATGCCGTGAGGTAGAGACCTAATCCATTCCACGTTGTAATCCAACGGTGAGCAAGGCTTTCTCAATAGCTGCTATTAGTCAGGGTTCTCTAGGGAAACAGGATCAACAGGAGATATCTGTCAATAATACGAGATTTTATGAGTCTCTCACGTGACCGTGGGGATCACAAGTCAGGTTCTGCAAGCCAGGGGCTCCGGTGGAAGTCCAGTGAAGGCCCTTGGGTTTCCAGGAGATGTGGGCTGTCCAAGGACGAGCTGGGAAATTCTCTCTGAATGTTGGAATCACTTCCCCTTTTAAGGCATTCAACTGATTGGATAAAGCGTCACTCATTGCTGATGCAATCTCCCTGGTGATCAAAGTCCATACATGCTCTTGTATTACAATTAGCCCAGAGCTTGCTGGACCAAACACCTGGGCACGATTACCTGGCCGAGTTGACACATCAGCCATCAACCATCACAGCTGGGCTGCAAAAATGTATGCAGTTGAAATTTCCTCCCACAGCTGGTGGAATAATATTTGGTTTTGATGTAAGTATGGAAAAACACATTCAGAAAAGAAACCTCCTTCATAAAACCACATAGGGCATCCCTAAGCACATTTGTTAACTCACAAAACCCCAAATTACTTTTTGGCATTGTCTATATGACTGCCCTCCTCAAGAGGCGCATCTAAGAGCTGACCATGTAGGCGTTTCATAACACCACACTGGGGATAAAATAACTTAACGAGGATCACTTTTCACAGCACTACGTGATTACGTTAACTATAATTTCAGACCCATGTTTCACTGATGTAGGAAAACCGATATGCTGCAGGTTGCTTTGAAAAACTAAAAAGGTCGATGCTCTCCGCCACGGGTTCCTAGCAAGGGGCCCGTGAGCTGGAATTGAAATTCAAAAAAACATCGTTCTTCCGGGGCCGTGTTGGTGCAGGTGAGATACATTTATTAAATAATGCACAGCACAGTGTGGACTTGGGAAGAGGTCCGTGGTTTTCACCTGACTGGCAAAGGGGTCCGTGGAACAAGAAAGGGTGAGAGCCCCTGGCCTGCACCTTGTAAGCCGACCTAACGGACGTACATTCCTCTCTAGAGTTTGCCTGGTCGGCAGGGCATTCCCACCCGCACTCCCTAAATGGAGCCCGGGTGCAATAGGGAGCGTGACGGGGGCGGGCAGAACCCTGAGGGGTGGCCCTGGCAGGGTAAACCCTCGTGGACAGAAAGTGCATCTGTGACGGAGGCGGGGGCATCTCCCCTCTAGCAGAGCTGGGGGTCTCCTGCTCTCCGTGGTCACACGCTCTCCATGAGGGTTTAGAATTTCAGGCTAGAAAGAAGAGTGAAGCTGGAGAAGAGACACATGGATGGGGAGGATGGGGAGGGCACGTCCTGGCATCCTGTCCTGTCATCCTGGCATCACTCCAGGTGGCAGGTAGGGCCTGGCTACAACGTTCCCCTGGGGAGTGGACGAGCGAAGTGCCCTTAGTTGGTCTTAGTCCCAGCAGGGGAAATGGTGCCTAGACTGAAGCTGCGTATGAGGGCGACAGGCACAGGACTTGAATATTTCTCCAAAGAAAATATAAAAATGGCCAATAAGCACATGAAAAGTTGCTCAACATCATTAGCCATTAGTGAAATATAAACCAAAGCCACAACGAGATACCATTTCACACACACTAGAATGGCTGTTGTTAAAAAAATAAAAAATAAAAAAACAAACGTTGATGAGGAAATGGAGAAATAGGAACACTTATGCATTGTTGGTGGGAATGAAAAATGGTGCAGCTGCTGTGGAATGCAGTTTGGTGGTTCCCAAAAAAGTTAAACATAGAATTACCGTATGATCCAGCATTCCCACTTCTAGATGTAGAACCAAAAGTATTGAAAGGTGTTTGGACACCATTGCTCATAGTGGCGTTATTCACACCAACCAAAAGATGGAAGCCTCCCGAGTGTCCACCAGAGAATGGACAAACAAAGCAAAGCATATGCATACAGCAGAATATGACCCAGCTGTGAGAAGGAATGAAGTTCTCATCCGTGCTACAGCATCGATGGACCTTGAAGACATCAGGCTGAGTGAAATAAGCCAGACACAAAAGGACAAACATTGTATGATTTCAGTTACATGAAATAACTAGAATATGCAAATTCATGGAGATGGGAAGTCAGTTGAGGTTATGGGATGAGGGAGGAGTTAATACCTAATAGATACATTTCTGTTTGGAGGAAGGAAAAGTTTTGGTGATGATGGTGGTGATGATAGCACAAAATTGTGAATGTAAATAATACCACGGAATTGTATAATTGAAAGTGGTTAAAATGGGAAAATTTATGTTACCTATAAATGTACCTTAATAAAAATAAAATAATTTTTTTAAAAAGAGCTCTCGGGGGATGGATGTGGCTCAAATGGTTGGGTGTCCGTCTCCCATATGGAGGGACCTGGGTTCGATCCCTGGGACTTCCCGGTAAAAAAAAAAAAAAAAAGAGCTCTGGTAGTTATTAACTAAGGATGAACCAAAACATACTCCCCACATCTGAAATCATAAGGCTTCTTTTAAAAAAAATCCATTAAAAACTTGCCTTCCGTCCTGGTTGCATCAGTCAGCTCTGGGAAGAGATGTTCTCAGCGATCGG
>JAKSZT010054215.1:89596-101068 GCA_026826555.1 Tolypeutes matacus | reverse complement strand
TTACTGGATTTCATTTGTCCTTGATACTCTTAAACCTCAGCCTCACCAAAAAACAGGCCAGACCTCTGGAATAACAGCCCAAGCCCATGCTGTAAATCTTTCCTGCAGACAGAACTTATCAAACACCACAGGTCCAGGAAGTTTCCAGCCCAGAATTCTAAACCAGTCACAGAGCTGGTTCTTCTTAGGTCCTAATTGGAATTTTAAAAATCTAGACACATGTAGCAATCACAGTAGTGCATTCCATCTCTTTCCTTCCCTGCACTTTCTTCCTTCCCCCAAAGGGCTTGTTACTAGAGAGGTCTGAGTTTTTCCCATTCCGAGAATCCTGCACACCAGCAGCTCTCCACCTCGGCTCAGAACATAAGGGATTTCTTATAATAACAAGAAGCAATTTAATAACTATCCTCAGCCATGGATAAATTAAATTTGTTTTATTCTACACCTGACCTAGCTTTGCTTTCCTCAATACTTCCTATTTGAAGAACTCAAACCCTAACTTTACAACTCCTTACAATTTCCATTGTAACTCGGGAGGAGGGTGGGTGAGGAAGAAAGTTGGCTTGTTTTGTGGGAGGAGATTCTGAGAAGGGCAAATATTTACTCTTGAAATCATTAAGGGGGAGAAACTGCAAATATTCCTTCTTCTCACTCTGATAATGAAATCATTTGTAGGCAAATGCTAGAAAGCTTCTGGTCCTGACATAATATAATATTGTTTTAAATACACTCATAATTTATATTACTCTTTAATTTCTCTTTCTTTTCCCTGAGTTGGGGTTCACAGTTTGATAGAAATAACTTAAAGAGCTCATTTTTATCTCAGTTAACCTCTGTCTTTCCTCTGTGGATCTGAACATGTAATAGTGGGAGACGATCATTATCCTTTTTAGTCTTATCTGCTTGGACCACTCTCCTATTATATCCACCCTCTTATTATTATCACTCTTCATAAAAATGAGTAATAGCTTGTTACAAAGATACGCTATACAAGAAATCCTTTAACGTAGGGATTTTGGTTTAGAAGAGAAAGGCTCAGCTGAGCAGCTTTTATTCATGGTCGTTAGGGAAAATGAGCAAAACCTTTAGCACCAAAACCCACGGCCTTTGCTCCCTGGGCCTGATATGTTTAAATAATTCCTCCCTATCAACTTCTAGTTGCTTCTGAGGACAGTGCTCTTGGGGCATCCTGACCCCTAACACAGGAAGAGACGGGCCCTGCATGTGTTTAGTCCAGCTCTTGTCCTCCTGTCTCATGATGGGCTGGTGGGATTCTGCTTCATCGGGCGCTCGGGGCAGGGACGGCAGACTCGCTCGGGCCTGACGCCTGAAGGAAGAGGCAGGGAGTTTGGTGAACAAGCCCTACAGAAGGTTCCTTCACACATTCTTGGTTGTGTTGCCATCTTCTTGGCAGAGCTCACACACCTGTGGATTTTCAGGTGCCCACAGCTGATCCTGCTCATCCACGGGTGAGACCAGCCTGTGGCTGTCTTCAGAGGGCGTTTTTAGTTCAACATGTTCCTCTGGATTCCGTGCTTCTCGACCATTTGTGGTTCTGGCTTCCGTGAGCCCTTTTCTGGGATGCTCTTGTTGTATTGGAACCTTCTTTCTCTTTCCTATTTTAGTTAGAACTCAAGCTGGTTCCGCTGCCTGGTGAGCTCCTCCATGTCCAGCTGCAGACTCTTGATCTTCTCTCTGAAGTCCTGCTTGGAGACCTGGTTGTTCAGCTCAGCAGGCTGGGGCCTCACCCTGCCTGGGGCCATCTTTGTTCCTGTCGTTTAATGGTAGCAGCCATCTGAATAGTCGTCTCTTCCAAGCGACTGTTTAGTTCATGTTTCTTCTTTACTCCTAAGTCTGAACTCTGCAGCTACAAAGCAAGTTCATGCTCAAGAGCCTGAGATCATCCAGCTGCTGCCGTAGAGACACCAAGGCACCTGCTTCTCACAGACATCCTTCTCCAGCGTCTTCATAGCCACGTCCATCTCTTGTCTCTTGCGGATCTGTCTCTCCAGCCCCTTTTCAACATCCAGTCATAATTGTGTCTCCTCCTTTCAATGCTTTCTTGCTTCACTCAGGCTTGCCCCTCTGAAGTTCTGTATTGCTTAGGACCCTTCTAATAGGATTCCGATATGAAGGAGGGTCCACCTTCATTCTTTGGCATATGGATATCCAATTTTCCCAGAACAATTTGTTGAAGAGACTATTCTCTCCCAATTGAGTGCACTTGGCAGCCTTGAGAAAATTAATTGGTAATTGATAGGAGGGTTTTTTTTCTGAGCTCTCAATTCTAATCCATTGGTCTATGTGTCTGTCCTTGTGCCAGGACCACACTGATTTGATAACTGTAGCATTGTAATAAGTTTTAAAATGAGGATATGTGAGTCCTCCAACTTCATTCTTCTTTCTCAAGATGTTTTGGCTATTTGGGTCCTCTTATCCTTCCATATAAATTTAATGATTGGCTTTTCCATTTCTGCAAAGAAGGCTGTTGGAATTTTTATTGGGATTGTGTTGAAAGTGTAAATTGCTTTGGATAGAATTGTTGTCTTAACAGCATTTGGTCTTTCAATCCATTAACAGGGAATATCCTTCCATCTATATATGTCTTATTTGGTTTCTTTCAGTAATGTTTTGTAGATTTGTGTGTGTGTACAATTTCATTACATACTTGGTTAAATTCATTTCTAGATATTTGATTCTATTAATTGCTATTGTAAA
The DNA here is from genome assembly GCA_026826555.1 of Tolypeutes matacus. Classification (NCBI taxonomy): domain Eukaryota; kingdom Metazoa; phylum Chordata; class Mammalia; order Cingulata; family Chlamyphoridae; genus Tolypeutes; species Tolypeutes matacus. Next base: position 98,350 of record JAKSZT010054215.1, on the reverse strand, counting down.
TGGAATTTTTTTCTTGATTTTCTGTTTAGATTGTTTAGTACTAGTGTATAAAGGCTACAGATTTTTTTCGTGTGTTGATCTTTTACCCTGCCACTTTGCTGAATTTGTTTATTAGATCTAATGGCTTTGTTGTGGATTTTCCAGTATTTTCTATATATAGGATCATGTCATCTGCAAATAGGGGACATTTTGCATCTTCCTTTACAATTTGGAGGGCTTTTATTGCTTCTTCTTGCCTAATTGCTCCAGCTAGAACTTCCAGCACAATACTGAGTAACAGTGGGGACAGTGAGTGTTTTAGTTGGCCAATGGGCTGCCAATGCAAAGTACCAGAAATGTGTTGACTTTTATAAAGGGTATTTATTTGAGGTAAAAGCTCACAATTCCAAGGCAGTGAAAAGTCCAACTCAAGGTACCATAAGAGGTGCTTTCTCACCAAAGTCAGCTACTGTCAATCCTGGCATGTTGTCACATGGTGAAGCAAGATGGCCGCCAATCTCTGTGGAGGTCCCTGCCTTCGCCTCCAGAACCCACCGTCTCCTGGAGCTCAGCTGTGAGCAACCAGGCACAGGCTTGTCTTCTTCCGGGCCTCCTGTATCAGTCTCGGTTATTCCACTCTCTTCCCAAGTTCAGTTGTGAGCTGTCAGGCATACAGCGGGTTGGTCTCTCCTGAGCTGCTCTGAGGTCCACCGTCTCTGGGGTTTGTGCTTAAGCAGTCCTCGCTCACGTTGCAGAATCAAACGCCTGCTCCCCTTATCCTGTCTGAGTCTCCGAGTCTGCCTTCTTGTCAGACCCAGCAAAAGGGCAGAGACTCAACACGAATCATGCCCCACTGACGTAATCCAGTCAAACGGGTCTCACACCCACAGGAATAGGTTAGTTTAAAACATAATATTTCTCTTTTTGGGATTTATAAAATAATTTCAAATAATTTCAGTGGGCATCCCTGTCTTGTGCCTAATCTTAAGGGAAAGTTTTCTTATTTTGACGTTGAATATGATGCTAGCTGTGGATTTTTCATATTGTGCCCTTTATCATGTTGAGGAAGTTTCCTTCTATTCCCAGTTTTGAGTGCTTTTATTTTTATTTTTTCAGTTGCCTTTTCTGCATTACTTGTGATGATCTTTGTTCTATTAATGTGACAAAATACATTCAACAATTGGTTCTTATTTCAACCGCCCTTGCATGGCCAGTGACAGGTGGTGACTCAGAATTCCAGAAGGACAATTCACAACAGAAGTTGTATGGAGATAGATAGGTGCACACACACACACACACACACACACACTCCCTGTCCACCTGAAAGCCTTCCTCGAGAGCTGCTTGTGATTCAGTACTGACACCAAAGAATTCTCTCAGTTTTTGTTTACCTAAAACAGGGATTCTTAACCCTTTTTTCCCCACAGATCCCTTTGCCCATTAGGGGAAAACCACGGACCCCTTACTAAGTCCACACTATACTGTGCATTTAATAAATATTCCACACCTGCACCAACATGTCCCCACAAGAATGATGTGTTGTTTTTTTTTTATTTAAATTCAAGCTTATAGACTCCTTGTCAAGAACCCCTGATCTAAAAGATTCTTTACAGTATAATCTTAATAATACTGATTTTCCAATCCATAAGCAAGTTTTTTCCCTCCATATCTTTAGGTCTGCTTTTATTTCTCTTTGCAATGTGTTGTGGTTGTCAGTGTGAAGGATTTTCATCCTTTTCGTTAAATTTATTTCCAAATATTCTTTTCCACTTTTAAATGAAACTTTTAAAATATTAGAATAATTTTCAGTTTACAAAAAGTTGAAGAGCTAGTACAGGAAGTTGCAGTTTTCCTTCACTGCTTCCCCTGCAGTTAGTGCTTATATAAGCATTGTAGTTTGTTACAATTAAGAAATAAGGGTTAATATATTATAATTGTTGGGTCTATAGACTTCATTTGGATTTCACTACTTTTTCCACTAATGTGCTTATCTTTCTTCTGTTCCAGGATCCAATCCAAGATACCACACAGGGTTAGATAAGTATTTTACAATATTTGTAACTATTGATAAATATTTATATGCGGAGGATTTTTAAAATTTCATTTTCTAGTTGTCATCACTAGTATATAATAATAGAATTGATGTTTATGTACTGACCTTGCATCCTGTGGCCTTGCTAAATTCACTTCTTAGTTCTGGTAACTGTGTGGAGATTTTTTATGGGTTTCTAACATATACGCTCATGCTGGTTGTAAATAATGGCAGTTTTACTCCCTCCTTTACTACCTACAGGTCTTGCATTGCATTTCGTGCCTTACTGCACTGCTCAGGACCTCCAGAATAACTGTAAATAAAGATGGTGTGAGTGGACCTCCTGAGCTGGTTGACTTAGGAAGAAGGCGTTTGGCCTTTCATCATGGGTCTGATGTTAGCATAGACTTCCACCGATGCCTGGATCCCCATAGAGGAAACTGCTTTCTGTTCCCAGTCTGCTGAGAGGTTTTGCCTTGAGGTGTTTCATTTGGCAAGTGCTTCTTTTGTGTCTGCAGTGGTGGTGACCTGGTGCCTGTGCTTTATGCTGCTAATTTGGAGACCTGAGGTGAGCTGCAGATATTAAACCACCCTCCGTTCCCAGCTAGTCCAATTTGGCATGATCTATAACACTATGTATTTCAGCATTTGGTTTGCTCACATTTTGTGTGGAATTTTAAGCCCAGGATCATGAGGGAGTGTTCTGTACTTCTCTTTCCGTGTGATGTCTTTGCCTGGTTTTTGTATGAAGGGAACGCTGGACTCGTACATGAATTGGGAATTGTTCCTCCTTTAATATGTAAGAGCATTTGGGTAGAAATGGTATTATTTCTTCATTATGTCTTTGCTACAATTCAGCAATGAGACCCTCTGGGCCTGGAGCTTATTCTATGGGAAGGTTTTCAATTACTATTTCAAATTCTACAATTGATAAAGGGATGAACAAAATTTTGTTTCTCCTTCTGTAATTTGTGTTTTTCAAGGAAGCTCTTCATTTCATTTAGGTCGGAAAACTTATTGGCATGTTCCCTTGTCCTTTTACTTTCTAAAGAGTCTGTACAGAAATCCTTTCTTTCATTCCTGATATTGGTGATTTGTGTCTTTTTTATCTTGATCAGTCTAGCCAAGGTTTATATAATGTATTGGTATTTCCCCATGAAGCAAGTTTTAGTTTCATTGTTTTTATCTTCTATCTCGTTGAATTTTGGTCTTATCTTTATTATTTCCCTCCTGCTGCTTGCTTTGGACAACTGTAGACTCACCTCTTCTGTTATCCTCATCTCAGGCCCACACAGAGTCCAGCTGGGCAGGGGCACGTACCTGGCATGGGGTGATCCAGGCAGGAGCAGCGGGTCTTACCTCACGTTCCTTGTTCTGTGGCTTTCCCCAAAATAAAGTGAGCCCCAGGATCACGTGTATAAACTCCTTATATTGAAATCAGAAAAATCTAAAATCCATTGTTTATACCAACAAGTGAGTGTGAAATCCATTAAGAAACAATATCAAAGAGCAGGAATTCAAAAGATTTAATTTATGGAGAACTTTGAACCACTTTATAAATCTCCCACCTGGCTATACCCCATTGTTCAGAAAAAGCACGTATTTCCCAACACCACTCTCGTAACTGATGATAGACGTCCTCCTTTTCTTTTCCAGAAAAGACTTTTTTACGTGGTTTAAGCACCACGCGGGCCGCTACGCTCATCACTGGCAGAACAAGCCTCACAATCCAGCTGAGCCAGGACGGCCTGTGGGGCTTGTGACGAAACACTCAGGCTTCTCCCCAGACCCCCGTCTCAGGACACGGGGCGCAGAGCCCAGAGGGCGCCTTCCACCACCCACAGGGGAGCTGGGGCACAGACACGGGGCCTCCCTGGTCTGGGTTCTTGCTGCTAAAGAGGGACCTGAAATCCTGCAGCTCAGCACCCCCTAGTTATGAACACAGAACCTCGAGCTCCACCCAGACCTCCTGGATCCTTAGGGGGTGTCAGGAGGTTCCTGTGCACAGAGAAGTTTGGGGCTCCCTGGTCTACCTGCCTTCCTGACGTGGTGCCAGAGCTGTGTGGTCACTCGAGTGTGGTCCATAGATTGCTGAGCTCTGGGGGTCCAGGGGCCAGTCCTTGCTCCTCTCCTTGCTGTAGCTAATCACACCCCAGTGACCTTGTCCTTTCCTTAGGTTCAAAATATCACTCATATGGCATCACCCCCAAATCTGTGTCTCCAGCCCAGACACTTCTAATCTCCAGATTCATATTTCCAATGGCAACTGACAAACTCACGTTTCTGATGGTCGTCTCAGATTCAGCTTTTCCTACACAGAAAGCCTGTGATGACCCTTCAACCATCCTCCTTCCAGAGTCTCCCCACCTCCACTGACAACCTCACCTTTCTATTTGCAAAACCTTCTTTCCTTTGCATAGAAGGATCCTGATTGCTTTTTCTCTCTTAACCTGTATTAGTCAGCCAAAGGGGTGCTGATGCAATATACCAGAGATTGGTTGGTCTTTATAAAGGGTATTTATTTGGGGTAGAAGTTCACAGTTACCAGGCCATAAAGCGTAAGTTTCTTCCCTCACCAAAGTCTGTTGCTACGTGTTGGAGCAAGACAGCTGCCGACGTTTTCCACGGTTCAGGCTTCTTGGGGTCCTCTCTTCCTGGGACTGTGTTTCTCTCCAGGCTTAGCGCCTCTGTTTCCTCCACGAGGTCAGCTGTAGACTATGAGGCTCTCTAGGTTTTGCTTCTCTCCACAAGGCCAGCTGTGAACTCTCAGGTGAATGGCTCATCTATATCCCGGGGCCTTCTGTCCAACATCAAAACCCCAACATCAAAATTGCTACTCAAAACTGCTGCAACTCTGCTCTTTGTGATGCCTTTTATATTTTCTTCCCCACCCACCAAGGGGTGGGGCTCAACACCCTGATGTGGTCCAGTCAGTGCCCTAATCATAAATTAATCATGCCCAGATGAACAGATCAGTCCTAATCCAATATATATTTTTGAAATTCATAATTACATCAAATTGCCCAATGGCTACATAACCCAAAATCTAATGCATTAAGAAATCCTATAAGTTTGCAAATATAGACTTCTCTTTCCCCTGCTCTTATCCCAGGCAGAGCAACTCAGAGCTCTAGTTGGAACACTGCACTGATTTCATCCTGTTTTCCCTATACCCTTACGCACCCCTCACCTCTCAATTCTGTTTTCAGCACAGCAGACCAAGTAATCATTTGAGAAAAATTGTAACGTGTCTCCTTTTCAAAAATGTCCAATTTCATGCAGAAAAATCAAGTCTTCCAATACCCAAAAGCCCCAAGATCTGGCTGACCTCTGCCCCGTCTCCATGCTGCAGGAACCCTGGCCTCCTGCTCTTCCTAGAACACAGGCCCGCCCCCGCCCACTGCGACACGCTGCCCAGCTCCCTGCCCAGGAAGACCTTCCCCGACGTCCTCATGGACATGCCCTTCATGACCTTCAAGCTTTCCGCAAAGGTCCCGGCCTCAGGGAGGCCTGCACCGACCCCCCGGGTTCACACAGCACCTCCCCCTCACTGAGGCCAGAGATTTCAGCTGTTTTTAGTTCACAAATGTTTCCCAGAAGCTAAACTGGGGTGTCCTTTACAGTCCTCCACAAACACCAGGTGCAGGAGGGGTCAGTGAGGACCCCCCCCCCCCAGTGCCTGTCCTCACGCAGCTGTGGTCTCCTGGCAGTGACGGCACAACCCCCACTCACCTGGACACTGAGGCCACCAGGACTGTCCTCAGAAGGGCTGCTCTCCCCCCCCTCTATCCCCCCCCACACCGACTTCAGCACAATTTCCACTCCCTCTATAGACCAGAACGGTCCAGGCTGAGACCCCACTGCCCACCTGTGAATCTAAACTAGGGTCTGCTGTAGAAATCCATGGGCTTGGCCTGCAGCCATCACTGGGGTCACCAGAGCTGGGTAAGGGCAGAGAGGGAGGGCAGGGGGCAGGGAAGGGCCAAACCACCAGGAATTGAATAAAGTCCAAACTGTCGGATCCTCCTCAGTGTGAAGCCCACGTGGACGGAGCACTGACTGGACACAGGCCTGTCCACCCTGAGCTTCTCACAGCAACTCTCAGCACAGCAGACACAGACTCTGGAAGGTTCTCAGGTGAATTTATTTCCTCTCTCTAGTTTAAAAATCTTCCTCTCCCTCAACTGATTCCTCAATTCCTCCCAATAGCAAGGATTTGTAAAAGCAAAATCACACCAGGTTCTCATTTCCAAGGGAAGCAGAAGGGGCAGCTCAGTGCACCATAGGTGAGGCAGGGCTGCAGGTTCTCCATGCACAGCTCCGCCTGGCAGGACGGTCGGTCGGGGCAGGGAACACGGTCAGCGTGGGGGGACGTGGGGCAGGGGTGAGCTACCTCCCCATGCTCCCAGTATACAACGGGAATGCAGACACACGGATGCCAGCTGCAGAAAGAAAAGTCTTCACATCCTAAAACAAGGGGGTCTTGAAGGCACAGGGGGGCGTGAACAGCTCTTGAATCATCCGTCCCACGCGAGGCAGCTTTGTCACGCTACAGAAGAAAATAACCAGGAGCACGTCCAGGCCGTCACTGTAAGTGCTGACGTCGTGAACAGCCTCCACAGTCCTCATGTCCAATCCAAGGAACCCCCAGAACCCAGGCGTGTCCTCTCGGCCCCAACCCCGCTCCCCTTTCAGGCCCTCCAGGCCTCACCTTTGGAAGACTAGAGAGACACATCAGAGCCATGGACACTGTCGCTGGCTGGGGAGGAAAAAGCACAGGATCTGGTCAGAGCCACAGGGGAGATGTGAGTCAGGGAGGAGTGATGGGCAGGTGAGCTGCCCCGTGGGCTCCGTCTACACTCCCCAAACCTCAGGGCAGACTTGCAGCTTCCACTCCACCTCCACCCCAGTCCACCACTTACAAGCAGCCTGGGCGTAGCTCCCTCCTTTTCCACGTGTGGAAAAACAACTAGTGAGAGGCAGGACATGAGGACCTGGAGAACTAGTCCTGATCCAGGGAAGTTTCCAGAACCGTGACTGCAGACCCGGGGCAGGATCAGGAAACATGAGGTAGGAGATGTGGGGGCTGGACCTTCACCCCCCTGGAGGTCTGTCCTCAGCAGGCTCCTCCCTCTGACTGCTGGGAACAGGGGCCTCCACGTCGCCACTGGGGACATCATCCTACTTCTCTCACAGGTTTTAAAGTAAGTGTGGCTAACAGGCCCCAGACTGGATGGGCACATGTGTGTGTGGGGGCTTCACGGTACCAGGAAGGGGCAGGGCAAACTGATACCCAGGCTGGAAACCCACATCCCCCCGCCCCCGGTAAGAAACCTCAGACCTGCCCCCTCCCTACCTGAGCTCTTCTTCCTCTTCCAGATCAGAACTCCAGCCACCATGGACACTCCAAGGAGAGCCAGGGCAGCTACGACTCCCACAATGGGGATGGTGGGCTGGGAAGGCGGCTCTGAGAAGGGGGGAAGGTCAGGGGCCCTGACCCCAGGCCTCAGCCCTGACCCTGCTGGAGGAGCTCAGAAGGGCCCCTGCTTTCCTGAGAAAAGGCCCCGCCCTCGTCCCCTCCTTACCCCATCTCAGGGTGAGGGGCTCGGGCAACGCCTCATGCTGCACGTGGCACGTGTATCTCTCTTCCTCCCCAGAAGACACCACCAGAGCCGCCCACTTCTGGAAGGTTCCGTCCCCTGCAGGCCTGGTCTCCACAAACTCCATCTCCTGGGTCTGGTCCTCCCCATCCTGCTGCCAGGCCAGCGAGATCTCTGCCAGGTAGAAGCCCAGGGCCCAGCACCTCAGGGTGGCCTCATGCTTACAGATAGGGTGGTGGGTCACGTGTGTTTTGGGGGGGTCTGCGGGAAGGTCAGAAACTTTCCATTTTTCTCATGGCCGTTCTAGCAGTGCTCATGTGACCATCAGGAGTGGACAGGATGGTCTTGGTGGGGAGGCATCAAACCCCAGACACCAGCCTGGACTCGGGTTCCGGGATCAGTCCTGTTCTTTGGAAATCCTAGAGTCAGGTGAGACTGTCCAGTGTAGGAGCTCCAGGTGTGTGATGTGGAACAGGAACTTCTAGACTGATCTGAGTGGAGGCTGCGGGACTCATAACAGCTGGAGCGAACAAGGCCTGAGAACGTCCCGGTGGTTCCCAAGTACCTGCTGAGCAGGTACTTCAGGGACTGTCTCCTCCATTCCGGGGGAGGCTGGATCCCTTACCTGTCCCTGACAGAGGCCGCGGCCTCTGGGGAGTCACTCTCTGGTTCAGGGTCTGGACACCTGGGCCGCCCCCGCCCCCTCTGGACCCAGAGCAGGAGAATGTCCTGCATGGATCCGATTTCCTCCTCACAGTGGGACGCAGGTGGGGGCACAGCCAGCCCCAGGCAGACCGGGAGGCGCCCGCGGCTCCTGCACCTGTGCACAGCAGCGTCTCCTTCCCGCGCTGCAGGTGTCTCTGCGCCCACTCCACGCACGTGCCCTCCAGGAAGGCTTTTTGCTCTGCAACACGGGCCTCCTCCCACTTGCGCCGGGTGATCTGAGCCGCCGTGTCCGCCGCCGTCCAGGAGCGCAGGTCCTAGTTGAGGGCGAGGTAGTCGGTGCCGTCGCAGGCGAACTGATTGTACCCGCGGAGGAGACGCCCGTCGGGGCCCACCTCGCAGCCAGACATCCCCTGGAAGGTGTGAGACCCTGGCCCCGCCCCCGGGGCCAGCCCCTCCTGTTGGCTCCGCCCCGCGTTT
>JAKSZT010054215.1:31253-63209 GCA_026826555.1 Tolypeutes matacus | reverse complement strand
TTAGTTGTTCGATGTACTGCATTGCTTCCTGGTTTTTATTTTGTGCATTGGACTGGTCCATGTTTTCCAGTTTCTCAGAGTCATTTGTATTTTTCTGTTGCCCTCTGGTCATCATATTATCTTGATGGGTTTGTTCAGTTGATTAGCTTTTCTCTATGCTCTAGAATTTTATTTAGCTGTTGGTTCTGCATGTGAGTTAAGTTTTCTCTTTGGCAGTTTTTCTTCTTATTTTATTTCCTTGCTTCTTTCTATGTTCCCTTGAAGGCAAAAGGTTGGGGCCAGAGGAATCAAAAGATGTAAGGAAGGCAGAAGGATAATAGAAATATTGATAAAAGTTAGAAGAGGGGCAAAATGAGACTTAATGAGATGAATATTTAACTTGTGTAGGCAGTGTAAAGTACTAGGAAAAAATATCAAGTTCCTACAATGGAGTGGGAAAACAAATGGAGGAATATATATATTTAGTGATTTAGAAGGCTAGAATTATGAGGAGGGAGAGAAATAGTAAAGAAAGGTCTGAAAGGAAAAAGTTAATACTAATAAAAAAAAAAAAAAGAAAAAAGAAGAAGAAGAAAACAAAATAGATGGGATAGAAATTGACACCCTTAAGTTGTGGGCCTATGAAAAAATATTGTCTATAAGAGCCACAACAGAAAACAGAAGGCAGAAAGATGCAGGAAGGATAAGCGATAGTTTGTAATACAGAATCAGTATATACAGCAAGTGGGAAATTACTGAATAAGAAGCCCAGCAAAGAAGCGACAAGGTGGCAGCACCTATTAAAAAAAAAAATAGAAGGAAAAAGGAAGGGGGGAGGAAAAAGGAAATAATAGCAATAGACCAGAAAGTAACAGAGAGAAACCAAAGATCCACACAGGCAAGCAGTCAAACAGAGCTAAGGGGGGTCAATGATTCCCCTAGGGTCCATGTGGATTCTTCCTGCCTACTTGTGTTTATCAATGAATTTCCCCACAGGGTTCTATATGCAGGTCCTGAAGCAGCTTTTAGCTATTAAACTAAATTAAAAAGAATTTATTTTTCATTTGTTGAGGTGACCTCACTTTTTTTTTTTAATTTTAATTTTTTAGCCAAATGCAGGACCCAAAATAATTCCTCCTCTAGACCAACCCCCTTACGGAAGGGACCCTAGCTGGGCCTGTGGAAATTAATCAAGCACGTCCCACTTTCCGGACTCCCCAGGTTAGCTGAAGCTCTGATGTTAGTCAGTGAGGAGTGCTAAAGATGGCGGATTCCGCCCCTTCTGGCGCCCAGCTCGAGCGTCCCCGGGCTGCTCAGTAAATCAGTTTGAGTGCGGATTCGCGTCTGCTCTCAGCCTGATGCTGCTTCCGGTCGGCTTATCTGTTCCCCAAAGCTATGGGGCGGTGCAGGCAGCCAGATCGATGTCTAAAAATATAAAATACCCTTCCCTGTCTTCCAACCAAACCCTCCCTTTTGTGGGAAGTGTCCCTTCCTCCTGGCTCCTCAGCAGCCCGGATCTTATCCCTGGGTGGCTAGGGAAATCAGCTGCATTTCCCGACCAAATACCCCCTCCGGTTCACCGGGTGCTGATTAGCTCGTTTGCTCTGTTCACACAAGGTCCAAGGGGCACCAGGCAGCCAGATCCCCAGAAAATAAAACTTTTTCGCCCCGCCCACGGCTCCAAATGGCCGTTTTATTTAATTTTATTTTTTTTCCCCTAACCACGGGGCTCAGCCGCCTGTGCCAATCTCCACCGGCAGCCTCAAAACTCACGAATCTCCACCGTTCCGTCCACGCCGCCGATCCGCGCAGATAGATGTCCCAAGCTTCTCACTCCACGCGTGCACAGCACAGACCCCCGGGCAGGACCCCGTCCACAATCCGCCTTGCTCTGGGAGCTTGCAGTGTGCGCCCTCCTACACTAACGCCATCTTGGCCCCCAGCTCCTCCTCTTGTTCTTGATCTCAGCAGGAAAGCTTTCAGTCTTTCACCATTGAGTACAAGCTAGCAGTAGATTTTTCATATATGCACTTTACTGTATTGAGAAAGCTTCCATTTGTTCCTATCTTTTGGAGTGTTTTTTATCAAGAAAGGGTGATGTATTTTGTTAAGTGCCTTTTCTGCATCAATTGAGAAGGTCATGTGATTTTTTTCTTCAATTTATCAATGTGGGTTATTACACCAATTTATTTTCTTGTGTTGAACCACCCTTGCATACCTGGGATAAAACCCACTTGATTGTGGTGTATAATTCTTTTAATGTGCTTTTGGATTCTGTTTGCAAGTATTTTGTTGAGGATTTTTGCATCTGTAGTCATAGAGATATTGGTCTGTAATTTTCTTTTTTTGTAATATCTTTATCTGGTTTTGGTATTAGGGTGATGTTGACTTCATAGAATGAGTTTGGTAGCGTTCTTTCCTGTTCAATTTTTTGGAAGAGCTTGAGCAAGATTGGTATTAGATCATCTTTGAATGATTGGCAGAATTCACCTCTGAAACCATCTGGTCCTGGGCTTTTCATCTTTGGGAGGTGTTTGATGACTCTTTCAATCTCTTCAGTTGTGATTGGTTTGTTGAGGTCTTCTGTTTCTTCTAGGGTCAGTGTAGGTGGTTCGTGTGTTTCTAGGAATTTGTCTATCTCCTCTACAATGTCTAGTTTTTTGGTATACAGTTGTTCATAGTATCCTCTTCTTTCTGCGGGGTCAATGGTAACGTCCCCCCTCTCATTTATGATTTTATCTATTTACATCTTCTCTCTTTTTTTCTTTGTCAGTCCAGCTAAGGGTTTGTCGATTCTAGACTCTAACGTATTACAACTTTTATCTCCTCTCCTTTTCTCTTTGTCCTTTGTGATAGCAGATTTTAGCTTTAAATGTTTTTAATTTTTTCTTAAAGGAAGAATATCATAAAAACAACTTCATGGAAGTGCTCTCTCCCAGTGTGTACATCAGTAAACTCTGGGAAGCCTCAGGCCACTGGCAGCATTACCGTGAGAATATGTTTGCCTTTGATGCTGGAAAGGATACCTTTGCCCTAACACCCATGAACTGCCCAGGGCACTGGTGAGTATTAAAAGTGATCGCATAGCACATGCCATCACAATCAGCTTTTAGTGTGCTGTTATTTTGCTTTTTGAAGTTGTGATTCCTTTAATCTGAAGAGTGAGGGTTACTAATCTTCTTCACCAAGTTATTTCATTCTGGAGAATAAATTTACTTTTTAAAACATGTTTGCTCTTTGGCAAGTATGGAATGTTATCTGTAAACCATTTAGTTTTCTGTGCTTCTTAGAGGATAATTTTATGTATCTATTTTATAAATTATTATAATGTGTTTCAAATAGATATATTTTCAGAATGTTTAATTTTTAATATACTGTTTGTGCTCATTATAGCAAGGTCAGTGATATCTAATCAATTACCTGATTTCATTGATTTTTTTTTTTTTTTTTTTTTTTTTTACCGGGAGGTCCCGGGGATCGAACCCGGGTCCCTCCATATGGGAGACGGACGCCCAACCAGTTGAGCCACATCTGAGCCCCTGATTTCATTGATTCTAAGACAGCTTTTCTTCCCCACATTTTAATATGTCTGAAATTTGGATCTTCTAATTGGCAATATCTTTGCATTATGCCATAATTTAATTAATGCATTTTTTTTTCTCAGTGATACATAAAATAATTGTACATCTATGTTGTCTTTGATTCTGTAAAAGATAGTAATTATCATAAAGTTGGCATGCAAATAAATCTTGTAAGATAAGTGGATTTTACAATTGGAAATGAACAAGGACAATTTTTCACCAAAAAAATCCCCCAAAATGGAGTTTTGTGTTATAAACATACATAGTTCCAACTGAACTGAACTTCGAAGGTGATTATTTAAGCATACCTCTGAACATTGAAGAAAGCTCTTTGCCCTTTTTAGTAAAGACTGAAAGAAATTCAACTTTATGGAGACAGGATATATGTATTTAACTTTAATTATAGAAAGCTGATAGGTAAATATTCTCTAGACTCTCTTTTAAACCAGGTGGAGGCTAACCTAGTACTCTGCATTCTCCAAAACACGTATGTCAGCAACTTCTGAACTCAGTTTCCTGTTAGATACCATTGGGCACCATTTAAAACTGTAGCCTGGGATTTCAGCCTTAATCGTAAGACTGATGAAAGCAGAGAATTATTTTTGTTTCTTGCCTCAGAATAAGGAGGCAGGAGCTCAGTGGGCTGTGGGAGCCAGGAGCACTTTCTGAGCAGAGAGACGCCTCCTGTGCATGGTGCTGGGCTGCAGGGCGGCTGCGCAGCATGGCAGGAGCAGCCAGGAGGCAGTGCGCAGGCTCCAGGTGTCCAGGAGCTCGAGAGTCCGTGAAGGACCGTCAGTGGAAGGTCACGGGGCTGATGTGGAAGGCAGCAGCATTTCTGGAAGTGGAAACAGGCAGTGCTCTTTCTCGAGCGCTGCAGTGAGTGAAGGTGCGAGGGCCAAGAAGGGAGAGAAGAATCATGTGTACCTGGCAGCCCAAGAGCCCAGGAAGGACTTTGGAGCTCCTCAGGTCTAACTGCATGTCCTCGGTACTTGGGCAATGACCTAATCTTTTCTGTGCTATGTGAAAGCTGTGTGTTATTTCATCTTTTCTAGTCTAATGTTTGCCCATCATCCGCCATCTTGGAGGGAAATGCCTGTTAGATTGGCTGATTTTGGAGTTCTTCATAGAAATGAACCGTCAGGGGCTTTGAAGGGCTTGACCTGAGTTAGCGCTTCCAGCAGAATGACGCGCACGCCTTCTGCATGGCGGAGCAGGTAAACAAGCAGTGCAGGGCATGCCACTTAGTCTTCCAGATCAGATGTTTGGTCAGTCGTAAGGTCCTATCCAGCTGTAACATTCTGTGATTCTCTAATTTGGGTCCAAATACCAGTAACCTCTTGACATGAGATTTTTATTCTTTTTTTTTTTTTCCTCAAGCTTCCTCCAATTACTTTATTCATTTAATTTCCATTAAATGGAATATTTTAAGGGATTCAGTGGAATTTTGTATGCTGTTGTTCTTCAATAATACCTATAATACCTGCTTATAATCTAGTTGGGGGTCAGTTTGAATTTTCTGAGGTCATGATCTGGTGGGGAAAGGATGTTACCTAAGCATAAGAATAAGATAGGGACAAAGGACCATGAAAAGAGAGCTTGGGCTGCTGACTCTTCTTGAGGTGTGGGGAGACTGCACAAAGCAGCTAGCAGTGTTACTAAAACACAGGAAGCTGACTTTGTGTATGCGTGCGCGTGCGCGTGCGCGCAGTTCAGTGCATTTTAACTCGCGTATGAAGTGGTATAACCATGGCCACAATTATGATGCTGTCATTCCAGAAGAACTCCCTGTGCTGCTGCTTTGTCACCACACTCTCCTCCCACCCCTAACTTCTGGCAGCCACCAGCATGTTCTCCGTCACTGTAGTTGTACCTTTTCCAGAATGTGTGATAATGGACTCCTCTGGTACATGATTTTGAGATTGGCTTTTTTCACTCAATGGCTTGGAGATTGATTCAGGTTGATCCATGTTTTTGTGTCTATCAATAGTTTGTTCTTTTTCATTGCTGACTAGCATGCCATTATGTGGATGTATCACAGTTTGTGTTCAGCCACCCACTTAAGGACATGTGGGTTGTTTCCATTTTTTGCTGATTATGAATAGAGTTGCCGTAAGCATTCATGTGTACATTTTTGAATGGATTTAAGTTTTCATTTGTTTAGGGCAAATACCTAGGAGTGGGATTGTAAGGTCATTTGGTAAGTGTATTTTTAGTCAGAGTGGCGATACCATTTTGCCATCTCACCGGCAATGTATGAGAGTGCCAGGTATTTCTCATCCTCGTCAGCACTTGGTATGGTCAGCTCTTGTTTGTTTGTTTCCTTTTTAAGCCATTCTAATAGGTGTGTAGTGGTATCTCACTATGATTTTGCATTTCTGAGTAGCTAAGATGTTACCATCTTTTAATGTACTTATTTGACATTCATATATCATCTCTGGTCAAGTGTCTGTTTAAGTCTTTTGCCTGTTTTTTTTTTTTTTTAATTGAGTTGTTTGTTTTCTGACTCTTGAATGTTGAGTGTTCTTTATGTATTCTAGACATAATTTCTTTGATGGATATGTGATTTGCAAATATTTATTCCCAATCTGTAGTTTGTTTGTTTGTTTGTTTGTTTTTCATTTTAATTGTGTCTTAACTTTCTCATGCTGAGTTTTTAATTTTGATGTCTCTTTTATAATTTTTTTCTTTTATGGGTCATGCTTTTGATGTCATGTCTACAAGATCTGCCTGAGCTCAGGTCATGAAGATTATCTCTTATGTTTTATCTTAAAAGTTTTCTTGTTTTAAGTCTACATTTAGATCTAAGATCCATTTTGAGTTAATTTTTGTATAAGATGTGCACTTTAGGCCAGGGTTTATTTTTTGCATCTAGAAGTCTGATTGTTCCAACTTCTTTTGTTATAAAGACCACCCTTTCTTCATTGACTTGCATTTGTACCTTTGTCAAGAATCAGTTGGACAGGGGAATGGGTATAGCTCAGTGGTTGAGTGCCTGCTTCCCATGTACGAGGTCCCAAGTTCAATTCCTGGTACCTCCTAAAAAGATAATTAATTGGCCGTATTTATTTCATTCCATTTCTGGAATTTTGTTTCTGTTTCATCAAAATATGTGTTTATTGCTTTGTTAATAACACACTCTTTTGATTACTGTAGCTTTATATAATAAGTCTTAAAATTGAGTAGTATCCTCCAGATTTATTCTATAAAAATTTAATGTAGAGGTTTACATTCCGTAAAGGGCCAGATTGTTATTATTTTAGGCTTTGTGGGCCATACAGCTTTTGTTGCAACTATTCAACTTTATCATTGTAGTGGGAAAGCAGCCATAGACAATATATAAACAAAAGGATGTGGCTGTGTTCCAATGAAACTTTATTTATAAAAACAGGCCATGGGCCAGAATTGGCCTGTAAGCTATAGTTTGCTGACCCCTGATTTCATGCTGTAAATTACCTTCTAAGTACTACTTTGAAATGCATTCTGCAACTTTTGATATGTTGTATTTTCATTTTCATTCAGTTCAAAATATTCTCTAATTTCCTTAAGATTTCCTCTTTGATTCATGGATTATTTTGAAATGTGTTGTTTAATAGCCAAGTGTTTGATAATTTACCAATTATCATTCTATTATTTATTTCTAGTTCAATTCCATCTTGTTATAAAATATTTTGTATGATTTCAATTATTTTAATAATGTTAAAATTTGGATGTTCTATATGCACTTGGGGAAAGAATGTGTGTTCTGTTGTTGGGTGTGACATTTTATAAAAATCAGTTAGATATTGTTGGTTAATGGTTTTGTTCACTTCTTCTATATCCTTAATGATTATCTCTCTATTTTTTCTGTTGGTGACTGAGAAAGGAGTATTGGAGTCCCTGACTATAATTGTGGATTTGTCGAGTTCTCCTCTCAGAAACACAGTTTTCTTTCATGTGTTTTGAAGCTCTGTTGTCACATGTATCACATTTAGAATTCTGTGTCCTCCTGGTAACTGACCCTTTTACCAGCATGTGATGTCCCTGTTCATTCCTGGTAATCTTCCTTGTTCTGCAGTCTCTTTTGTCTGATACTAACAGAGCCACTCCAGCTTTCTTTGAGTTAATGTTTGCATATTATATCTTTTCCCATTCTTTTACTATGTTTTTTTTTATTTTGAAATAATTTCAAACTTACAGGACTGTTGCAAAAATAATACAAACCCCATACAGAGAACTCCAGCATGCTCCCACCCCCACAGATACCAACAATTTTAACATTTTGCCACCTCTGCTGTGTCATTCTTTCTTTCACTCTGTCAGTCTGTCTATCTGCTGACCATATGAGAGCAGGTTGCACACATCATGTTCCTTAAACACATAGTACTTCCATGTGCATTTCCTATGGAGAAGGATATTCACCTATGTCAAGTTCAAGAAATATAACATTGATATAAAGCTTACATTTCTATATTCCACTTTTTCCTTATGTCCCAGTAATGTCCATTTGAGCCTTTTCTCCCCCATTCTTAGATCCCTTCCAGTGTTATATATTGCATTTAATTGCCATTTTCTCTTTTGTTCTCCTTTCTTTTTTTTTTTTTTTTCAATTGTGGAAACATATATACAACATAAATCTTCCCATCCTGACCTCTCCCAGGCATACCATTCAGTGGGATCCATCACATTCCCAAAGCTACAGGACCCTCACCACCATCCACTACCAGAACTTCCCCTTCCTCTGACATGGGAACCTTATACTCATTAGGCATTAACTCCCCTTGCCCCTGCCCCCACCCCTGGAAACCTGTCCTCTATTTTCTGTCTCTACGAGTTGGCATATTCTCTGATATTTTCTTTGTGGTTACCATGGGGTTTAAATTTTTAAAATATTTTTTATTAGAGAAGCTGTGAGCTTACAAAACATTGTTTTTGATGATTATTCAATCAAGTACCATAGTTCAAAGTAAAATTAATTTTGAAAATTCTGATGTGCAGGGTTGACTCTTAATATCAGTAAACTGATTTAGCTTGAAGTTTAGTATAAAGTTAATCAGTGGAGTTGTGGTAGAGATAGTGATCTAATGTTATTTTGATTTTTCCTAGATAATGTATTTGGTTTCCCTTTGGCTTGTAAAAGATATCAGAATTTGAAAGGAAAAAAGCCTTGTATGTCTAATAAATATCATATTATATATGTTTAAAGATGACTTATGAGGAATCTGTCATTTTCTCTAGGTTGGGGAAATAACTTTTAGATATAAGATTAAAAGATAAAGTTACTGCTGACCCTTAAGAAAATCCTCTTCCCTTTTTCAGTAAGGATGGGGATGATAAGAAGAGACCAGTGATCGTTCATCAAGCCATTTTGGGGTCAGTGGAAAGAATGATAGCCATTCTCTCAGAAAACTATGGGGGGAAATGGTAAGTGATGTGGACAAGAAAAGCCATATATCCTTTATTAAAAATCCTGTCTAAAAACGATAAAATTAGAGGCTCCTGCCTTATAACTAGCAAGTACAAAAAAAGAGAAAATAAAAAAATCATTACATTTGCCATATCAGAAAACAAAAACAAAGAAAACAGAAGACAGAGTGGCAAAAAATGGTACCATTTACCTTTTTAGGAACTCTAGAATTGAAGTGTTCTCTTTTTATCCATTTCAAGTCCTTCAAAGATCTAGTTGTTTGTAGTCCTTTTTGCTTAGAAGGAAAAGGGTCAGGGATTTAGAAGTAATTAGAATGAAAAATAGATGACAAGTGGACTTGGGGAAAATGAATATGATGGTTGCTCAGAATGGGCCGTGAAGGTGGTTTTGCCCACAAAGGCCCCGCTGTGGGGAGGTTTCAGTATTCAGACACGAGGTGCCCTGCTTGTGTCTGCTGGGGCTGCCAGCCTCCGTCTTCAGAGTGGCCGACAGGGCAGAAGAGCAGCTGTGCTTGGGCTCAGCAACCCGCACTTCCACCTGGCCACCCCTCTTCTGAGAACGCAGTTCTCCATCAGCAGTGACCGATCCTAACCCCGTGTGGCACCGTAACCCAGCAGGAAGCCGGCCAGCTGGCGGCGGATTGGTGCCTCAGATCCCTCACTGGAAAAGCTCCTTACACTGGATGTTGCGTTGCTCTTCCTTCCTGCCACACTTCTGCCGGCTTACTGAGCCTTATTCAGCCAGACCATGGAAGTAATTTAGAGCCAAAGAAGCAGGGCACCCAGGCTACGTCTCTGGGATTCACTTGAGCTGCCATATACTCAGAAGCAGCTGGCTTAGGTAGAATTGGGGCCCAGATGGCAGATAGCACATCTTGTGCCAGTGCATCCTGCACATGGGGAAGGCGCTGTGAGCCAGTGACCCAGCTGCTGCCAGGGTCCCCACCACAGTTTCCTCTGGAAGCTCCTCCCCTCACCAGATTCCATGCGGTGCCTCCTCCTCTTCCACATTGCGTCCTGCTTGTACATCTCATTGACAGAACCTAACACGTGGATGCAGCCTAGCTGTCTAGGGAGGTGGAATGCAAATTTCTGGGCAAGAAACATAAGGTGGGAATTTCCTCAAATAACTCAAAAGAATCCCCGGCAGCTAGAGAGTCTGTGCTTATTCCTTATGTTTTATTTGTGATCCTAGAGAAATATGCTTAGGTGTCGTAGAGTTTCTAAGCTAGTAAAGTTATAGATACCTCAAAAGCACAGGCATGACTATGCATGAGTTTAACATCTAAGTTTCTTTCCAGTTGATTCAGTTTTAAAAGAAATGGGTTGGTGGAGCGGATGTAGCTCAGTGGTTGAGCATGTGCTTCACATGTACGAGGTCCTGGGTTCAATCCCTGGTACCTCCTAAAAACAAACCAACAAACAAAAGAAATGAGCGGTAGCATAGGTGAGAGATGTTGATGTTTTCCACCTGAATGGTAGTGGTAAAAAAAAAAACTCCAGGTGACTAATGGAAACCAGGAGATGGAGGGGAGGAGATAGTATGAGTGACTAACACTGCCTCCTCATCGCAGGGAGTCTCCACACTTGATAAATCAAGAGTCCAGGCACCTGTCAGTTACGGTGGGAGTCTCCTGAAGAACTAGAAATAGAAGTGGCTAAATAGTGATTCCCTTGGGACAGTAGGACTGGAGATAGGGCGAGGAAACAGCTAAGATGGGAATATTTACATTTACTATGCACTGTTTCTGTGTTCTATTATATGTACTATTTTGCTTTTGTAATTTAAGAATATATAAATAAATTCATTCATAAAGTGCCATTTGGTAATAGTCCCATTGCATTTCCTTCCAGCTTCAAACTAAATACTCATAGTGATGAAGAAAAGCACAGACCATTGTTTCCCTCTAGACACTCTTGTTGGAAATCAGTTGGCCATAGATGTCTGCGTTTGTTCCTGGACTTTATTTCTATCCCGTTGGCCTGTATGTCTATCCTTATGCCAGACCCTCCCTGTTTTGATTACTGTAGCTTTGTAGTCAGTTTTGAAATCAGGAAGTGTGAGTCCTCCAACTTTGTTCTTCTTTTTCAAGATTGTTTTGGCTATCCAGGGCCCCTTTTGATTCCATATAAATTTGATGATCGGCTTTTCCATTTCTGTAAAAAAAAAAAAAAAAAAAAAAAAGGTCATTGACATTTTTTGAAAGGAATTGCATTTAACCTATAGATTGCTTGGTAGTATTGCCTTTTTTTTTTTTTTTTAATTTTATTGTGGGTAAAAATCAGATTTTTCACAATACAAACCAATATTTGTAAAATGATATATAGATATATATATGCATATATGTGCATTTGCTTACATAAATGTTATTATTTAGTATTGCCTTCTTAACAACATTGTCTTACGCCCCATGAACACAGGATGCATTTCTGTTTTTCTAGGTCTTAATTTCTGTCAGCAGTGTTTTGTAGTTTTCAGAGTACAAGTCTTTTACCTACTTGGTTAAATTTATTCCTAGGTGTCTTAGTTTGCCAGGGTTGCTATGATAAATCCCACATGCTGTTTGGCTTAAGCAACAGAAATTTATTGTCTCATGGTTTTAGAGGCCAGAAGTCCAAAATCAAGGTCTCGACAGCCCATGCTTTCTTCCAGGCAGATGGCGTTCTGGTGTTGGCTTGCCATGTTCCTTGGCTTTCCTCGGCCTGCATCCCCGCCTACATCGTGGCGATTTCCTTCTTGTGTCTGCTCCTCTCATTTCCACTGACTTCTGCTGACTGACTGCATCCACATTTTCTCTATAAGGCCTCCAGTCATATGGATTAAGGGCCGCCCTGATTCAAGATTCTGTATATAGAATAGATGGATGGATGGATGGATGGATGGATGGATGGATGGATGGATGGATAGAGACACACACATACACACACACACACACACACCAGTCTGGAGGCCTTATAAAGAGAAGAAATCGGACAAGAGAGAAGCCAGAAGTCAGAAGAAGCCAGAGAGGAGGGAGAGCTGGCCACGTGCTAGAGGGCGGCTGTCAGCAGCACGCCACCACCTCCGGGAGGAAGCACGGCCTCGCCAGCATCCTCAGGCCTGTGAGACAATGGTTCTTGTTGTTTAAGCTGACTTGTGTGCTGTTTGTCATAGCACCTCCGGCAAACTAAGGCCCTGGGCATTTTATTCTTCTGGATGCTCTTATGAGTGAAATTGTTGACTTAATTTCCTTTTTGGGTTCATTGCTGCTGTATAGAAACACCACTGAGTTTTATGTGTTGTCCTTTACTATGTAACTTTGTTGAATTGATTTATGAGCTGTAGGATTTTTTTGTGGATTCTTTTAGGATTTCCTATATAAAGGATCATGTCATTTGCAAAAAGAAATAGTTTTATTTCTTCCTTTCCAATTTCATTGATTGCATTTTTAATCATATAATAAGTGACCATGATAAAATTATGAAAATGCATATTTTATGTATTTTTTTCAGGCCTTTCTGGCTTTCTCCTCATCAGGTAGTAGTCATCCCTGTGGAGCCAACTTGTGAAAAATATGCACTTCAGGTAAAGTCAGACATTTAAAGTACAGTACATGAAAATCTTGGCTTATTCTATGTAGATCACTGACTTGGAATGTCATTCATGCTTTAAATTTTTGCATAACTAATCCATTAATTTAACAACCCATGTTTTCAGTAATTGAGAATAATGCCTTTAGTCTGATTTGAATCATGTCTGTATAGCTGTAGCATAACTATTTTATTTCTTAATGTTTTTGAGAAATTGGTAGTTTAAAACATTTCACATTTAAATATTCTTTTCTGCATGGCCCTACTAGAGGACAATATTTTATTATCTCTTGCTGTATAACAAATGACCAAACTTAGAAGCTTAAAACAGCAAACATTTATTATCTCACAGTGAGTCCAGAACCCGGGAGCAGCTCAGCTGGTTGGTTCTGGCACAGGCTCTGGTGAGGTCAAGCTGTCGGCCGGGCTGCAGTCAGTGGGGGCTCGCACACAGGATTGTGGGCAGGTCTTAGTTTCTCGCTGGCTGTTGTCAGAGACCTCAGTTCCTCACCTTGTGGGTGTCTTCTTAGGCTGCCTCAGTGTCCTCACTGCATGGCAGCTGGTTTCCCCAGAGCAGGTGATGTGAGAGAGACAGAAGCCGCAGCTTTTTAGCCTAAGCTCAGGAGGGATGTGCCATGACTTCTGCCCTTTCCTCTGGCCACACAGACTAACTCTGGTACATTGTGGAGGGAATTACGTGAGGAGGCAAGATCACTGGGGCCATTGGAGACCACCTGCCACAAATAGTATAATGAAAGTGCCTCATTTTCTTCCAGGTATCCAGTGAATTTTTTGAAGAAGGATTCATGGCTAATGTTGACTTAGATCATAATTGTACACTAACTATGCTTTTCTAACTTGCTTTTCTGGTTTATTAGAAATCTTTGGGATTAAATTAATGGGTAAAAAAGATTCCAAATTTAAAATGACCAAAAGAAAAGAATGTAGGTGAAAAAAGTAAAATATCCTTGAGGCATAAAGGATAATAATTCAGCAATGAGTCATTGAATGCAGAATCTAAAGTTTTTGCTTTTAAATGTTTTTTTTTTTTTAAGATTTTTTTAATTTATTTATTCATTTATCCCCCCCTTGCTGCCCGTGCTCGCTGGGTCAGCCAACCACGCCGTGCAGGCGGGCCCGCCCTCACCAGGAGGCCCCGGGAACCGAACCCGGAGCCCCCCACATGGCAAACGGGAGCCCCACTGATTGAGCCACAGCCGCTTCCCTAAAGTTTTTGCTTTAAAGATGATCCAAAAGTCCGGAGAAACTGCAGTCATTGTATTAGTATCTACTGTAAGCCGAACGATTCTGTGTAAGGAAAAATAAATATTCAGTTTTCCATAAGTAATACAGAACTCTGAAACACACTACTACTACAATCAGGCTTCTTGTGGTGACTGAAATCTCAAATTAGCTTAAAGATGGAATTTGTAGAAGGGTTTTGGAGTATTTCATGAAGTGGAAGATTGAGTTAAAAAAACAAATAATTAGAGGAGCAGGTGGAGCAAGGAGCTCAGCCGCTTACCAGGACTACTTCTCCCCTTTTCTCATTTCTGTCTGGTTCTTTATGCTTCTCTTAATTATCTGCTTTATTCCCCTTACCTGCTGACCAATTTCTTCCTTTCACACATCAAGAAACATGACTGTATAGTCTTGCATCTCACAATATGGGTCACTAGAGAACCCACTTTATACCCTCATTCCAGAAGATTCTGGTTAGGCTGGCCTGGTCTGCCGTCCTCTCTGCTTCCTCAGGTGTGTCAGGTGGAGTCAGGGGACTATAAGAGAACAGCAACGCCCAGTTGTGCACCCCAAGACCACAAGAGTCCTTCTCTCAGGGGCCAGTAGAGGGCTGGGGCAACCAGTCACCCCTTCAGAGCATGGACCTAATGGAAGTAGATTGATAATTATTAAGATTGAAGGAAATTTATTAAGGCCCAAGTGTCCTGTGCCTTTCGACTTATTGTTTAGTAAATTATTGATTTAAAGTGTTTGTTTCCCTTCCTTTTTTACAATGGCTGGAGAAAAAGAAAAATAATGCTGTAAACGTTCAAACAAGAGACAAAAGAATTTATGGAGGTTTCACTAACTTCTGCCATAGATAGATTAAAGCAGCTCAAGAAATCACATACACTAAATACAGAGAAAGACTTCTGAAGTCCCTTCCTTGTACTCACTTCTAAATACCCTTGTTTTGACCCTTGAAATGTACTTTTCTTAACCAGTTAACATGTTAAAAACTTTGGACCCACTGATGAAAGGAGACAGGGCACAAGGAGAAAGGAATAGCCAAAATATATAAAGTTTAATTCACTAATGTGCCCTGAGGACAGTAAAAGAACAAGCTTGGGAAATTTTCAAGAAATTATTGCCTTGAGGGATTTAAGTAAGAAAATGGTATTCATTGAAATGGGGAAATACTAGGAAAAGAGGATTATGAAATGCTATTGCTAAGATATATTTATGATTTTCAAATAAAAGTCTGCAAAGCTTTTTTGAATATGGAGAACTCATTTTTAAATAACATTATGCTTCAGGTCTTTGACTGGTTTTACTAAAGTTCACACTGGAAATTTTATCCTCGCAATTGGAATCATCGCTTAATTTATTTTAGCCAACATCCACAGAGAAAGAAGGTAGTTTTATATATTAGATTATTGACAACAAAGGATTCTGAACCATTAAAATTCAGCATTGTGGAATCTATTATTGTTTGCACTTAGGTTAAGAGTTACAGTTTTAATGCTTCACAACAGAACACAATATTTCCAGTGTTTCAGTTATGGCTATTACTACAATAAGCTGCTCATTTTAAGTTAAATTCCTTTTTTGATGGAATGGCATTGCACTGATTTATAGACTTAAATGGATTTTAGATTTTAACTAAGTTAAAAGGAATATTTTAGTTGCTCAGAACCAAATTGAAATGGTTTATGCCAAAAGAGAATTTAGCTACCGATCAAGAAGTATTATGAGTGTGTATTTGGTTAGGTGCTGTGAAATTCAAAATAAATATAAGATGTGCTCTCCTCTATACACTTATAATTTAGTTTCCTGAAGGACGTGAACAGTGAAACAGATGGTCAGCAAAACACAAAACAGTATTATATATCAGACCGACAGAGTGCTATAAGGTGCAAATTATGCTATAATTTTTTAATACATTTTTAAATTATTTTTTAAAAAATACTTTAGATTACATAAATGTTACATAAAAAAATAGGGGATTCCCATATGCCCCACTCCCCACCCCTCCCACACTTTCCCACATTAACAACATCCTTCATTAGTGTGGTACATTTGTTAAAATTGATGAACACATATTGCAGCATTGCCGCTAAGCGTGGATTGTATTTATATTATAGTTTATACTCTGTCCCACACAATTTTGTAAGTTAAGACAAAATATATAATGTCCTGTATATATCATTGCAATGTCATTCAGAACAATTCGTGTCCCGAAAATGCCCCCATATTACACCTGTTTTTCCCTCTCCCTCCCCTCAGAACTTCTGATGGCCATTGCATCCACATCAGTGATTTAAGTCCTTCCATTGCTAGCATCGCAATAAGTCTATAGTAGAATAACTAAGTCTACTCTAGTCCATAGTTCATTCCCCAGTCCTGAGGGTTATGCTATAATTTATAAAGCTAACATTTATTAGGGGCTTATTGTGTGCCAGGCACTATGCTATGCATGTTTGTCATCCATCAAGTAGGCCAGTGGGAACTGGGGGTCAGAAGACCTGTAAATGATTCTTGCGGCAGGTGGATGGGAAGAAAGAGCTGCGCCGGCAGTACATGTAAAGCTACTGTGACAGGAACAGGTGCAGGTTGCCACGTGGGCACAGGGGGTCGGCCTGGGGTGCCTTTACATTTCCAAGGCTGGCCTGCGAGGGGCCCAGGCTTTGGACCCTCCTTTCCTATCCCTCCCACTCTGAGCTTTAAAGCTTGCTGGTTAGGGGAGAGGCTGTAGCTCAGCGGTTGAGTGCCTGCTCCCCATGTACGAGGTCCTGGGTTCAAGCCCCAGTACCTCCAAAAAAACCCCAAACACTTGCTGCCTCTATTTAATGGCCTGTCCTTTCTACTCCTGGGGGAACTTTCTGGAAGCCACTAAGGAGCTGGTCAGTGGTGCAGCCTAAGGCAGGCCTCAGGGCGTCCCAGGGTCCAGTGATTGGGGTGCGTTCCTCAGAGCCCTCCTGCCACACCATGGGGTGGCTTCCCGCAGTTTGTGGCCCTCCAACCCGCTAGGCCTCAGTCTCTTCATCGGCAAAAGAACCTTTTTAGTATGAGTTTAAATGTGATGTCATCAAAGCCTCCACACTGTACCTAGCACACAGTAACATTTCTTATTTCTAAACATATATAACTGTAACTGAAGGTTAAGAGACATTATTTAGATGCTTTTTAAATTAGCCAAGACTTGATACCCGAAATTACTGAAACTGGCTAGACTGACTTCACACTTTGTACATGGCCATCGCCAACAAAAGACCTGCCATTGTGATGACCTCCAGGCATTGTTTTCCGAATCCCCCTCCTGGATGCTTGATCTCTAATGGTTGTAACGTTGAGGTTCTGCCCCCTTTGATGTTTATTAATGAAAGAATCTGCAAACTCCACCCCAATTCCTCATTAGCATCCTGGTGTTTTAAAACACTAGGATTTCTGCAGATCCAGCGGCAGTTTGGGCCAGAGGCCTAGTGAGCTCCTTTGCACAACCAAACACTGTTTCTCTTTGAAACCGGCTGTCTCAGGAATTGGCTCTGAAGCCGCTTCCGGGGAAAGATCCCACTTTCGCTCGGTACCAGCCGGACGAACACGGGCCCAGGCCCGGCGTGGCCTTTCCCGGGCTTCAGCACCGGAAGGTGGCTGAGAGGCGTTTGCGATCAGGGGCAGGAACGGGGTCGTGGCGGCCACCAGCTCCCTGGTTCTTAGGAAGAACTTCCCGGAGGCTGCTGGCAGAGCACATCCGGGACTCGGAGAGAAAAGCGTCATAGGGCAAAGGGCGCCGCAGGGAGCTGGGTGCGCCTGCGCCAGCCGGGCCCCGCCCCACCCCTCGGGCCCGGCCCCACCCCTCGGGCCCCGCCCCTCAGGCCCGCTCTGCCCTGGCTCTGCCTCTGGCTCGGCTCCGCCCCGCCCCTCGGCTCTGTCCCGCTCCCCGGATCCGGCCTCGCCCCGCCCCTTTCCTCGGCTCCGCCCCTTTCCTCGGCCCCGCCCTCGGCCGGGCTCCGACCGGTCCCCGGTACCGCCCCGGCTCCGCCGCGCCGTCGGCCCCGGAAGTGCGCGCGGGCAAGATGGCGCGCCTGTGCCGCGCTCTGCTCTTCGTCTCCCAGTTCTACATCCTGTCCGGCGGCGGTGAGCTAAATGCCCCGGTCCCCGCGGGGTCCGGGCTGAGCGGGCGGAGGGGCCCGGGAGCTGCGGGCGGAGGCTGAGCTCGGCGGGGAGGCGGGCCCGGCGCCGAGGCCCCGCTCGGTGTCCAGCTGCGCAGGGCCTGCTGGCGTGGAGCCCTGCGGCTTTGTGCACAGGCTGGTCGTGGGTTTTCCTGGGCACCTACTGGCCTGGTGTAGGCCCCGCGCGCCAGCCGCTCGGCCCCAGCACCCCATTTCCCTCCGCCCCTTCCCAGCCCTGATCCGCCTTCTACCGCTCTGGTTTTACCTTTTCCAGAATGTCATGTAAATGGAATCAAACACTGTGTAGCCTTTTGAGTCTGGCTTCTTTCTCCTAGAGTACATAGGAGATCCGCACATGTTGCCACGTTTTTTATCTTAAAAGGGTTTTAACTTACGCTGAACTCAGCTTCGTGTTTACTGTATATAGCATGTCTTTATTAACCGACATTTTCATATCCCAGGATAACATGTTTCTCTAATTGTAGGATCCTTAAATTTAGAGCATTCGCAGCCCCTGGCTCAGTCTATAAAGGACCCAGGCCCAACACGTACATTTACAGGACTTCCCAGGGCAGCAGGTACTACACATTTTCTAGTCCAGTAAATGTATATATTTCTATTTGGTGGTTTTTTTCTTTTTAAATAAAATTTCTTTTAGCATGTGAAATGTCCATTTTCTAATGTTTTAACTATTGTATGTTAGGTTACGTGAACCGAGGGCAGGTGTGCAGGCATTTTTTTATAGACAGTCTTGATATCTGAATACCCTGGGACTTTCCCCCTCATTTCTTTTTCCAATCCCAGTCTTTATTCCCATCTTTTTACTTGATGTTTCCATTATTTTATCCATGAAAAGAACCTCCAAAATGTGGACTATTTTATTGAGAAAATAAGACTTCCTTGCTCTTTTGAATACTTTTGAAATCCCCTCTTCCTTTCCAAGAATCCTTGCAATTTTGATCCTCTCTAATTTGATGGAAATATGTTGTACACTTGGCTAGGTTGGCTGGGAAAATAGTTGCTAGTTATTGAACTGAACAAGTTATTAACATGAAGACAATTATTATTAACTTTAGTAGTATAAAACTGTAAATGTTATGTTAGCACATTATGGCTTTTTAGAGAACCAATGTAGAGTAATGACAGAAATTTTCCTGAGTTTGTACCCTGCTATACCATTGAATTGGAAATTGGAAGATTTGGTTCCTGGTTCCAGTTTTGCCACAGGCTGCCTCTGATTTTGAACAGACCTTAATGTCTCTAAGCCTGAGTTTTTCATCTTGTCAAATGATAGGTGTTTTTGAGCCCCTAACTTGTACTCAGCGTTTTAAATACATTATGTATTCATAAGCACCTTTAATTTTCACATGATTTTGGGGACATTTTTTTTTTTTTTTTTTAGTCAATAAACGTTTAATGAATTGTTGCAACTAATAATAACAATTTTTAAATTCCCGTTAGTTGAAGGTTTTTTTTTCTTTATAAGGAATGAAATTTTGCTAGTAGATTTGTTATTTCATTTTCAACGTTAACACTGGAAGCTAGGAGCTATAAAATTTTGAGATAATATGATTTCCAATAGTTCTATATCAAGTCATACTATCAATCAACCTCAAGATAGAATGCAATTAGTTTTAGACAAAGACTCAATATTTTTGCATCACATATATTCTCTCTTTGGAAACCACTCAAAGATGTGTTTTAACAAAATGAGGGAATTAAACCAAAAAAACTAAATTTAATGGGACTCAGAAAACAGAAGAACCAACACAAAGAGAAATAAGGAAAGTCCAGGATTATGGCTGCAGCAGTCTTAGGAAGGCCCAGTCTAGAGGGAGGATCGAGGGCTCGCAGGGGAAGGTCTCCAGGGAGGGAAAACGGAGCTGATGGTTGCACTTGAGGATAGACACATGTGAGTATAAGGAAAAGGCTATTATTAACTCCAGGAAAAACAGAGATGCACAAAAAAGGACGCGTGGTCATAGAACGCTTCTTAAATTGGCAGCGATCTCGAGCACAGATGCTGTGCCAGAGACTGCTGGTGGCCAGGCCAGTGTTCATCTTGGGGACATTTCTGAGTGAGGTGCGTGGCTGCTGTGCTCTGCTGGCTTTAGCAGAGCCCTGCTTTAGCTTGCGGGTGTCTGGATCCTCCCTGGGCCTAGAACACTCTTTGCCAAGTTTGACTTGTTATCTTTCAGTTTTTTTGTTCTTTATGAAATAAAATTTCAAAGTCTGAAGCACAGGTCTCTACCGGTTTTCAGTGGTCTTGCAGCCACTTTGCAGGGTCACAGCTTTCCCCTGTGTTTGAGCAAATGCTGGGCTCTTTCCTCTGTCACGGGTCTCAGCGTGGACAGTCGCCCCCTGTATGCGCATCTCATTGCTGATGATCGGGCCTCTCTTAGCCTTAGAAAATGATGCTTCTCTCTGTTCTGATCAGTATTTCAAGAAACTAAGCCTCTCTCTCACCTCTTGCAGAAAGCACCGAAACCCCACCGTATGTGATGAAATGTCCGAGCAGTGGCTTGTGTAGCAGACTCCCTGCAGACTGTGTGGAATGCAAGACAAATTCCTCCTGTGTCTATGGGAAGCCTGTCACTTTTGACTGTACAGTCAGACCTTTTGTTACCTGTGTTGTAAGTACTGCTTCTTGTTCTGCATAAATTCATCGTAAACCACAAGTTAAAAGTACAGTTTAGACTAAACAATTGGGGGGAAATTCTGAGAGAAAGTGCTCTGCATTTTGTCAGTATTTTAGGGAAAAAGCCAACTTCACCAGAAGACTAAGGCTTCCATTTTAAGGTTTGGTTGCAAGGGTTCAGGTGACAATTTTTTGACATGAGGATAAGTTGGAGTAATTAACAGACTTCTTACAGAAAATTGGAAATAGGAAAAACAAATGCACCAGCTATTTGTCGGTTAAAAACAACCCCGTTCCCATCACCTCAGCTCCATCCGTCTCTGATACTCCAGCATGAGCAGGAAGGAGCCCAGAAAGGCTTTCCTAGGCCGCGCTGCTTCATCGCGCTCTGGGGTACCTGCTTCCGAGTGCTCGGTGCTTCTAGAGTCACACTCTGAGCCCACGAGTCAAGGGGGCTGGGCGACCCCACACCTGCACCTTCGGCAGGGGGGCCGCGGCACCCTTGCACCTCCCGTGGTGGGGATACTGCCCTCGCGCCTGGCCGTGCCGGGGCCAGCGTATGCAGTCGCCCTTCATTACCTGAACCCAGCACCTTCCACCTGCCTTGGCACATGGTCTGCAAAGGGCTGGACTGGGAGGCCCCCGCCACAGGGAGAGAAGGTTCTGCGCTGTCCCTGTCTGGAATTAGCTTTCGCGAGCTCAGCTACTCGACATTTTCATACCTTGCATCACCCTTAGTGGAAAAGGGAGCTTAATTGCAAGATAGTTGTGGTGATCGTTCTTGAAGTAAGCGTGAGTCTTTGCTCCTGTGTCTGATTGAACATTCTCTGTAATGGTAGCGGCTGAACCCTTTCTTGGGAGGCTTTATTTTCTGTCCTGGTTAGGTTCTCAGTGAATAGAGAGGAAACTCGTGTCTGGGGGGAACTTTCCTTTACAAAGTCCCCTTTCTTGTTTGCCACAGTGTCTTTGACGTTTGTCTCCCAAAACTGGTTACTGAGACATACTCTCAGTCTCTTCCTTCTTTAAGTTTCCAAAAATAAGTAAACAGTTTCGCTTAGTGGAAGATAGACAGCGGATAAGGAAACCAGGAAATGGAGAGAAGTTACAAAGCTTAGAGAAGTTCCTAGACTTCTTGGCTATGCCCCGTGGATTGGATTCTTCCTTCTGCCCCTGGGGTACCTTAATCTCACCCACTTCTCTTCCTAGGGGTAATGGCGGGTCCTCGAAAGAGCGGGGTCTGCTGTCCTTGGGTGTGCTGTGGGAAGCCTGCCCCAGGAGAGCCCCGGGGCTGTTCCTCTCAGCAGCAGGGAACAGTCCCTTAAGGGAGTTGGCCGTCAGGAGACTGGGTAGGAGATGGACCAGGGCAGGAGACAGGGCCCGGGAGACAGGGCCAAGGCAGGTGACGGGACCCAGGTGATGGGGCCAGGAGATGGGGCCCAGGTGACAGCGCCAGGGCAGGAGACAGGGCCAGGACAGGAGACAGGGTCCAGGAGACAGGGCCAAGGCAGGAGATGGGGCCAGAGCAGGTGATGGGGCCAGGAGATGGGGCCCAGGTGACAGGGCCAGGGCAGGAGACAGGGCCAAGGCAAGAGACGGGGCCAGGACATGGGGAGCTGCGCTCTTTCCACTCTTGCCCTGCTGACACTTGGTCGGCAGTTGTTTCAGAAGGAAGTGATCCATGACCATCCCAGGCACACACACAAATGCGTGTTTTCTCTCTCATTTACATGTCCACCCACACATCCCTCTTCTCTCCTCATTATTTTGAATTTAAAATAAACGGGAAAAATAAACTCGTCACATCCTGCTCCATTCCTACTGCCCAGGGACTCCCTGGTCCAGGAATTCTCATCTGGGATTCTCCTGGTCAAAGAAATTATTTTGATGACTGCTCTGTTAAATACATAAATAGAAATTAGAGATATAAAACCCTGCGATCCTTTCCATACCAGACAGCTGCTGTTCTGATTACAGCAGTTGGTGTCTGCTGGAAATGTGGGTCCGTCCACCAGCGCGTGAAGCAGGTACAGTTTCTTCCAGTGGATTCTGGATTCTTAGTCACGGCAGCTGTTTTACAGAGGGAAAGTTACAAATCTTTTACCATAGATCATCACCTTTAAAAGGGGTCTGTGCTTTTCTGTTGAGGAGAAGGTGAATTCAGTAAAGGTTGGTTTGCCTGGATACCTATCTGGAAAAAATTTAAGTTGGATTCCTTGTCTTGTCCAAAATAAATTCCAGAGAGCTCAAAAACTTAATGTGTGGTGGGAGGTGTGGGAGGTGTGGGAGGTGGGGAACATTGGAATCCCAGTAGGTTCTGTGTAATATTTTAGGTAATCTAAGCACCTCTTAAAATATATATATATTTATATAAATAACATTTTTGTAAGCAAATGCACATATATGCATATATATTTACATATCATTTTATCAATATTGGTATGTATTGTGAAAATTTTGATTTTTACCCACAATAAAAAATAAATTAATTAAAAAAAAAAAAAAAAACAATGTGAAAAATGAAACCATAAAGTTCTAGAAAAAAACACAGGTTTAAAAAGTATAATTTCAAAGCAAGAATGATAACATTTAGAAGCCATAAAATATAGAATTGATAGAGTTGATTACTGAAAATTAGAGATTTCTGCATGACCTAAAAAATTGTAAAGTCAGAAGACAACAAACTAGGAAAAAGTATTTCTAACATGTGACAGACAATGCACTAATATCCATAATATAAATGTCAGTCAGAAAAAGATGACAGTCCTTTAGAAAAATGGGTTTAGGACTTACACAGCCTGTCGTACCTGTCGAGTTGGCAGCTCCCAGTCTCCGACTCCACGGTCCGTGTCTAGGGATTTTTGCTCATAGATGCACATAAGCGTGTGACGGCGCCCTTCGCAGCCCAGCTCGTCGAGGCAGAAGATTGGAAACAAGCTCAGTGTCCAAGAGGGGACTGTTTAAATCATGGTCCATCCGTGTCCTGGAGCAAACACACTGCCACCATTGAAGAGACTAGGCAGCCCCAGTGACGAAATTAAGTGAAAAAAGTAAGCATCAGGGGAAAAGTTAAATTAAACAGTAAATAATGTACACTATAAACTTGAGTGTTGGTAGAATGGACCATCCCTGGACGCACAGAAGGTCCTGCGAGCAGAGCTTGGCACCGGGGCTGGGGCAGGGGCTGCTAGAGTAGGTTTACCTGGATTTTAAAAAATAACCATGAAAACTATGCAGGTGTTTTAAAGCCATGTTTCCTTACTTCGTTTTGAACACCATCCATAAAAAGTTTTTCATTGGTTGAAAAGATTAATAAATATGATACTCCCAGAGATGGTTGTGTGACGATTTACAAATGGTTTTGAAAGCTATGTAGTACAGTGTACACATCAAAGTAAAAAGAATACAAATACTTTCAGTATAATTCTACTTACGTAAATGTGTAAATACATACATAGAAAGTAATGGAATGAAGATTAAAAGTGTTGTCTTTGGTGAGGTTGCAAAGTTTTTGCTATATTTTCCAAATGTTTGCCATACAAAGAACATGTGCTGCTTTTATAAAGAGAAAACGGAACAATGGCTTTTAAAGTTGAAATGAAAAATGCTTTGCGAATATTCTCGCTATCCCTGATTTTGTGATAATCAGGGTAGGCTAAACATTCGCTATATTAGAAACCATGCATGTGTCCCCAGACCTAGTTTTTCTCCCTAGGTCTGGTTTTTGGAATGCTGGTGATAAACTTAGCCTGATTTATTATATGACCATCCTGTATGGGGAAATGACTGTAACTCTAGATATCTATGGTCAAACTTAAGAGATGTAACAGGGGGACAGATGTGACTCAAATGGTTGGGTGTCTGTCTCCCATATGGAGGGACCTGGGTTCGATCTCTGGGACCTCCCAGTAAAAATTTAAAAAAGAAAAATATAGAAGGCACATGGGCCTCCAGGCCCCACAAGCCACACAGCCAGATGACAATGTAGCAGGAGAGTGACACAAGGGAGAGCCAAGACGAGATGTGCCGAAAAACCAGGAACTAAGGTGGCACAGGCAGTAGGATGCCTCTCTCCCACATCGGACGTTCCGAGGATCGAATCCCAGTGAAGACAGGAGGAGAAGGAGGAGAAGAGAGGGCAGGAAACTGACACAGAGTCGCCCAGTGAATGGATACAGAAATAGCAAAAATGGTGGTGGTGGGGGGTAAAAATGGATAAAAGTAAATTAATAAATTAATAAATCCTTAAAAAAATGTATAGGGAAGGAAGATATGGACTACAGCTAATAGTAATACTTTGACAATGCTCTTTCACGATATGTTAACAAATGTTTCATAACAATGCAAGGTGTTTGTGGGGGGGTGATGTGTGGGAGCCCTGTATGATGTTATGCATGTTTGTTTTGTAAGTTCACAATGTCTACTGAACACTTATAGTTTATGTATGTTCATGTAGGAATGATATACTTCAGTAAATTGTTTAAAGATAAAAAAAAAAAAAAAAAAAAAAAAAAAAGAAAAATGCTTGTTTCAGAAGCTGTGGGCCTGCAGAGCACACACTTGCCGAGTATCTCTGTGTCCTGTGGTGTCTCTGGGTCTAGTGATCTTCTCTGTGCTGCCTGTTGGGTGGTCGGTGCTTGGGGAGGGAGCAGGAAAAGCCATGAGTTCCTGGAGCAGGATCGGCGGCTTGGAAGCAAGGTGGCGTGTCATGCCTGTGGGAGCATCAGGCTCCTTCGGGGACCTTGAACAGACACACTCACCTGTTCCAGCTGTCCCTGACTGTGGCTCTATGAAATAAATTTTCCTTTTCCATATTGTGAAAGTATACATGCTCATTATTGAAAATGATGAAAAGCAAAAGTGATAAAATAAACTTTACCATCCTGAAATCACCTTTGCTAACATTCTGGCAGGAATTTATGTAGATTTTTTCCTTAGGTTGATGTATTTGAATGTATATTTTTATAATTGTTGGATAATACCATATGCCCCCATTTTGCATACATACTGTTTTGGTACCACTTTCTACTAGGTCAGAAATACAAGTGTTTTATAAGTTTTGTGCCATTAGACTGTCATTTTATTGGCACGCTTATTAGTTCTGTATACTTTGGTACACAGGATCAAGACTTCAAATCCCAAAAGAACTTTGTCCTCAACATGACTTGCAGATTTTGCTGGCAGCTTCCGGAAACAGATTACGAGTGCTCCAGCTCCACCAGCTGCATGGCGGTGTCCTGCCCACGACAGCGCCGCGCTGCCAACTGTACGGTGCGGGATCACGTCCATTGCTTGGGTGAGTCACGGCTCAAGCACGTTGCTTCAGAAAGTTAGTGAGCGAAATCTTTTTCCTATTTATGTTTACTTAAGGAACTTTAATCTGAAATTTGAGAATTAATTTTTTTTTTACTGACCTAAATTTTTTTAACTTTATTTTGTACATTTAATAATTGAAAATACAAATAATTAAAGACTAAGTAGTAAACACAAATGAATAAATATATACATTTCTCAATTAAATATAATGGATACATATACATTTTTTTTGAATCAAACAATATGTTACACAATATATTTAGTTCATAGTCGTGCATTCATACAGTATTTGTCCTTTTGTGTCTGGCTTGCTTCACTCAATGTAATGTCCTCCAGGTTCATCCATGTTGCCATATGCTTTATGACTTCATTTCTTTTTACAGCTGCATAATATTCCATCGTGTGAATAGACCACAGTTTGTTTATCCATTCATCTGTTGATGGACACCTGGGTTGTTTCCAGCTTTTGGCAATGGTGAATAATGTGGCTATGAACATCGGTGTGCAGATGTCTGTTCGTGTCACTGCTCTCAGTTCTTCTGGGTATATACCCAGTAGTGGTATTGCAGGGTCACGTGGCAAGTCTATATTCAACTTCCTTAGGAACTGCCAAACAGTCCTCCACAGTGGCTGTACCATCCTGCATTCCCACCAACAGTGAAGAAGTGTTCCTATCTCTCCACATCCTCTCCAACACCTGTAGTTCTCTGTCTTTTTAATAGTGGCCATTCTGATAGGTGTGAAATGATATCTCATTGTAGTTTTGATTTGCATTTCCCTAATCATGAGTGATGTTGAGCATTTCTTCATGTGTTTTTTTGCCATTTGTATTTCTTCTTCAAAGTAATGTCTGTAGAAGTCTTTGGCCCATTTTTTAATTGGGTCATTTGTCTTTGTATTGTTGAGTTGTAACATCTCTTTATATATCCTGGATATTAAACCCTTATCAGATATGTGATTTCCAAATATTTTTTCCCATTGAGTTGGCTGCCTTTTCACCCTTCTGACAAAGTCCTGTGAGGTGCAAAAGTGTTTAATTTTGAGGAGGTCCCATTTATCTACTTTTTCTTTTGTTGCACATGGTTTGGGTGTAAGGTCCAAGAAACCACCACCTATTACAAGGTCTTGAAGATGTTTCCCTACATTTTCTTCTAGCAGTTTTATGGTCCTGGCTTTTATATTTAGATCTTTGATCCATTTTGAGTTGATTCTTGTATAGGGAGTGAGATAGGGGTCCTCTTTCATTCTTTTGGTTATAGATATCCAGTTCTCCCAACACCATTTGTTGAAGAGACTGCTTTTTCGCATTAGCGTGGGCTTGGTAGGTTTGTCAAAAAACAGTTGACTGTATAGGTGAGGGTATATTTCTGGGTTCTCAATTCTATTCCACTGATCGATGTGTCTATCTTTATGCCAGTACCATGCTGTTTTGACCACTGTAGCTTTGTAATATGTTTCAAGGTCAGGCAGT
Source organism: Tolypeutes matacus (assembly GCA_026826555.1). Classification (NCBI taxonomy): domain Eukaryota; kingdom Metazoa; phylum Chordata; class Mammalia; order Cingulata; family Chlamyphoridae; genus Tolypeutes; species Tolypeutes matacus. The sequence goes on along the minus strand of JAKSZT010054215.1, from coordinate 35,861 downwards.
GAAATTCCTCCCACATTGCTTTTCTTTTTTAGAATGCTTTTGGATATTCAGATGCACTTACCCTTCTAGATGAATTTGGTAACTGCCTTCTCTAATTCTGTAAAAAAGCTGTTGGGATTTTGATTGGTATTGCATTGAATCTATAAATCAGTTTGGGCAAGATTGACATCTTCACGATATTTATTCTTCCAATCCATGAACATGGAATGTCTTTCCATTTGTTTAGGTCTTTTTAAATTTCTTTTAGCATTGTTTTGTAGTTTTCTGCATATAGGTCCTGTACTTCTTTGGTTAAATTAACTCCTAATTGAGTCTTTTTGTTGCTATTGAAAATGGAATTTTCCTCCTGATTCCCTCCTCAGGTTGTTCAGTACTAGTGTACAAAAACATTACTGATTTTTACGTGTTGAGCTTATATCCTGCCGCTTTGCTGACCTGATTTATTAGTTCAAGTAGCTTTGTTGTGGATACTTCAGGATTTTCTAAACACAGGATCATGTCATCTGCAAACAGTGAGAGTTTTACTTCCTCTTTTCCTATTTGGACGCCTTTAATTTTTTTGTCTTGTCTAATTGCCCTCGCTAGAACTTCTAGTACAATGTTGAATAACAATGGTGACAGTGGGCATCCTTGTCTTGTTCCTGATCTTAGAGGGAAAGCTTTCAACCTTTCCCCATTGAGTATGATGTTGGCTGTGGGTTTTTCATATATGCCTTTTATCATATTGAGGAATTTTCCTTTTATTCCTATCTTTTGAAGTATTTTTATCAAAAAAGGATGTTGGATTTTGTCAAATGCCTTTTCTGCATCTATTGAGATGATCATGTGTTTTTTTTTCCTTCAATTTGTTAATGTGGTGTATTACATTGATTGATTTTCTTATGTTGAACCAGCCTTGCATACCAGGGATAAATCCCACTTGGTCGTGATGTATAAGTCTTTTGATATGCTGTTGGATTCAATTTGCAAGTATTTTGTTGAGAATTTTTGCATCTATGTTCATTAGAGATTGGTCTGTAATTTTCTTTTCTTGTGGAATCTCTGTTAAGTTCTTGTATTTCTTGTAGCGTCAGTGTAGGTTCGTTGTGTATTTCTAGAAATTTGTCCATTTCATCTATGTTGTCTAGTTTGTTGGCATATAGTTTCTCAAAATATCCTCTTATGATTCCTTTTATTTCTGTGAGGTCATTTGTAATTTCCCCCGTTTCATTTCTGATTGTATTTATTTGCATCTTCTCTTTTTTCTTTGTTAGTCTAGTGAGGGGTTTGTCAATTTTATTGATCTTCTCAAAGAACCAGCTTTTGGTTTTGTTGATTTTCTCTATTGTTTTTCTGTTCTCGTTTTCATTTATTTCTGCTCTAATCTTTATTATTTCTTTCCTCTGCTTGCTTTGGGATTGGTTTGCTGTTCTTTTTCTACTTTCTCTAGTTGTTCAGTTAAATCTTTGAGTTTAGCTTTTCTTGTTTTTTAATATAGGCATTTAGGGCTATAAATTTCCCTCTCAAGACTGCCTTCGCTATATCCCATAAGTTTTGTTACGTTGTGTCCTCATTTTCATTTGTCTCAATATATTTACTGATTTCATTTGCAATTTCTTCTTTGATCCACCGAATATTTAGGAGTGTGTTGTTCAGTCTCCACACATTTGCAGATTTACTTTTTTCCAGTCTGTTATTGATTTCTATTTCATTCCATTATGATCTGAGAAGGTGCTTTGTATAATTTCAATCTTTTTATATTTATTGAGAGCTGAATTGTGACCTAACATGTGGTCTATCTTGGAGAAAGATCCATGGGCACTTGAGAAGAATGTATAACCCTCTGAGTTTGGATGCAGTGTTCTGTATATGTCTGTTAGGTCTAACTCGTTTACCATATTGTTCAAGTTCTCTGTTTCCTTGTTGATCTTCTGTCTAGCTGTTCCATCTATTAATGTGAGAGGGGTGTTGAAGTCTCCGACAATTATTGTAGAAATGTCTTATTTCTCCCTTCAGATTTGCCAGAGTTTGTCTCATATATTTTGGGGCACCCTGGTTAGGTGCGTAGATATTTATGATTTTTATATCTTCCTGGAAAATCATCCTTTTTATTACTATATAATGGCCTTCCATATCTCTTATCACTTTTTTGCATTTGAAGTCTGTTTTGTCTGATATTAGTATAGCTACCCCTGCTCTTTTTGTTTACTATTCACGTGGAGTATCTTTTTCCAACCTTTTACTTTCAGCTGGTGTGTATCCTTGGGTCTGAGGTGAGTTTCTTGTAAGCAGCATATGGATGGCTCATGTTTTTTTATCCATTCTGTTAACCTGTGTCTTTTGATTGAGGAATTTAATCCATTCGCATTCAATGATATTACTGAAAATGCACTATTTATTTCCTCCGTTGTATTCTTTGGTTTTCGTATGTCATCTTGTTTTTGTCTCTCTTTTTATTCTCTTGGTTATCCTTTTTCCTTTTCTTTCTTCTATACTCTCCTCAAAGCCTCTCTCTCCTGTCTTTTTCTTTCAGGTTCTAAGGCTTCCTTTAATATTTCTTGCAAAGGTGGATTCTTTTTTGCAAACTCTCTTAGTTTCAGTTTGTTTGTGAATACTTTACACTCACCTTCATATTTGAAGGACAGTTTTGCTGGGTAAAGAATTCTCGGCTGGCAGTTTTTCTCTTTCAGTTTCCTAATTGTATCATACCACTGTCTTCTCTCCTCCATGGTTGCTGAAGAGAAATCTGCACTAAGTCTTGCTGGGCGTCCTTTGTACGTGATCGTTTGCTTCTCTCTTGCTGCTCTGAGAATTTTTTCTTTATCTTTTACATTTGACATTCTGAATAGTTTGTGTCTTGGCGTAGGTCTGTTTGGATTTATTCTCATTGGGGTACGGTGTGCTTCTTGGACATGTAAGTTCATTTCTTTTGTGAGAGTTGGGAAATGTTCAGCTATTATTTCCTCAAATACTCTTTCTGCCCCTTTTCCTTTCTCTTCTCCTTCTGGAACTCCCATGACATGTATGTTGTTGCGTTTTGTGTTGTCATTCAACTCTCTGAGCCCCTGGTCAATTTTTTCCATTCTTTTCTCTCTCTGTTCTTTTCTCTCTTCAATTTTAGCTGCTCTGTCTTCAGTATCACTTATTCTTTCTTCTATCATTTCGAGTCTGCTGTTGTATGCCTCAAATGTGTTTTTGACTTCACCTATTGTGTCTTTCATTCCCATGAACTCCGTTACTTTTCTGTTCAGGATTTCAAATTCTTCTTTGCGTTCGCTCAATGACTTCTTGATGTCATTTATCTCTTTAATTATATTCTGTATCATCTCATTAATTTGATTTTGAAAATTTGTGCTCATCTCAGTGATTGTTTCTCTCAAATTCTGCATCTCTTCTGGGACTTTGCTGTATTCCTTTTCTTGGGCCATGTCTTCTATTTTCTTATTATGGCCCGTAATTTTTTGCTGGTGCTTAGGCATCTGGTTAATTTTTATTTTACTTAGATGCTCTCTCTCTTTCTCTTTTATAGGGTTTTAGTGGCAGGAGGCTGTGAGTTACCACAGCTCTTTGATTTTTGGCTCAACCTTGATTGTTGGGATTGTTCTCCTGGTTGCTCAAAACTGGGCGCTGGACCCAGTAATTGGTTGTAAAGTCGTTTCCTAGGGCCTTGGGCAGGGAGGCTATAGAGGCCAGGAAAAGCCTCTCCTATTTAATTTTCTTATGTGCACTTCCTTGGTCTGCCAGGAGATTGTGCTTGTTGGCAGCTCTCAATTCAATGCCTGGTCGGAGCGTATTTGTTGTGACACAGACCAGATCAATGTGATAGAGCTTCCTATCTGAGGGCTAGGAGCCCTGTGATTCAAACTTTCTGAGACAGTTCTGCAGTCTTCTCTGACAGCCCCCTCCCTTTTCCTAGCTAGGAAATATTTCCTCTCCCCTCTGAGTCCTCAACAATCAGTCCCTGTTAGTACAGGAGGAGATTGGGAGGTTTGTGTATCTTTAGCCCCTTGCAGGCTCCAAGGCAAACAATGGCGCAGCCCCACCCAGCCTGGAAGGGCTCTCGGGACAGGGCAGACCAAACCTGGGAGTCCAAAGCAGGGTCAGCCCCAGGCTCTCTCTCCCCTCTCCCGTGGAGTCCTCAACAATTAGTCCAGGCTGGAAGAGAGGGAGATTGCAAGGGTCGGATTTCTCCAGTCCTTCCTAGGCTCCCAGGCCAAACCACCACATGAAAGGTTCCGTGGGGCTCCGCAGCCCAAATTTGAGTGTCAAAACCTGGGTCAGCCTTAGGCTGTGTCCCTCTCTCTCCCCTTTTCAGGAGTGGCAGATCCCTGGAGCCCCCTTTATCTCTAGTCGCAGGCCCAGAGGCCCGAGAATTCTAAAGAGTGTGGGGGAGGTGGCGGCAGCAGCAGCAGCAGCTGCTGCTGGTTCCAACTCATAGTTCTCTCATCGCGATTTCCCTCTTCTGAACCTCTCTCCTCTGGGTGGTGTGCAGCCTTCATCTGCTGTGTAAACCCTAGAAGATCTTTTTCGGGGCTGTTTCAGCCTGTCCTCTAGGTATTTTTCTGGAGAAGAGATTCCCATGTGTTACTAGTCTGCCATCTTTAATCTAGGTGCCCGGCCATCGAGAAT
>JAKSZT010054215.1:7495-18876 GCA_026826555.1 Tolypeutes matacus | reverse complement strand
GATAAAGGGCACAATATGAAAAATCCACAGCTAACATCATATTCAACTTCAAAATAAGAAAACTTTCCCCTAAGATTAGGCACAAGACAGGGAAGCCCACTGAAATTATGTTAAATTATTTTATGAATCCCAAAAAGAGAAATATTATGTTTTAAGGTAACCCGTTCAGGGAAACGGATGTGGCTCAAGAGGTTCGGCGTCCGTCTACCATATGGAGAGACCGGGGTTCGATCCCCGGTACCTCCCGGTAAAAAATAAATAAATAAATAAAGTGACCCGTTCCTGTGGACGTGAGACCCGTCTGACTGGATTACGCCAGTGGGGCGTGATTCGTGTTGAGTCTCTGCCCTTCTGCTGGGTCTGAGATGAAGGCAGACTCGGAGACTCAGACAGGATAAGGGGAGCAGGCGTTTGATTCTGCAACGTGAGCAAGGACTGCTTAAGCACAAACCCCAGAGACGGTGGACCTCAGAGCAGCTCAGGAGACCAGCCCGCTGTATGCCTGACAGCTCACAGCTGAACTTGGGAAGAGAGTGGGATAGCCGAGACTGCTACAGGAGGCCGGAAGGAGACAAGCCTGTGCCTGGCTGCTCACAGCTGAGCTCCAGGAGACGGTGGGTTCTGGAGGCGAAGGCAGGGACCTCCACAGAGATCGGTGGCCATCTTGCGTCACCACGTGGCAACGCGCCAGCATCGGCAGTAGCTGACTTTGCTGAGAAAGCACCTCTTATGGTGCCTTGAGTTGGACTTTTCACCATCTTGGAACTGTGAGCTTTTACCTCAAGTAAATACCCTTTATAAAAGTCAACACATTTCTGGTACTGTGCATCGGCAGCCCATTGGCCAACCACTCTTACTCAGTATTGTGCTGGAAGTTCTAGCTGGAGCAATTAGGCAAGAAGCAGCAGTAAAAGGCCTCCAAATTGTAAAGGAAGATGCAAAACGTTCCCTATTTGCAGATGACATGATCCTATGTATAGAAAATACTGGAAAATCCACAACACAGCCATTAGATCTAATAAACGAATTCAGCGAAGTGGCAGGGTAAAAGATCAACACACAAAAAATCTGTAGCCTTTATACACTATACTGAGCAATCTAAAGAGAAAATCAAGAAAAAATTCCATTTGCAATAGCAAATAACAGAATCAAATATCTAGAAATGAATTTAACCAAGTATGTAATGAAATTGTACACACAAAAATATCTACAAAACATTACTGAAAGAAACCAAAGAAGACATATATAAAGGGAAGGATATTCCCTGTTAATGGATTGAAAGACCAAATGCTGTTAAGATGACAATTCTGTCCAAAGCAATTTACACTTTCAACACAATCCCAATAAAAATTCCAACAGCCTTCTTTGCAGAAATGGAAAAACCAATCATCAAATTTATATGGAAGGATAAGAGGACCCAAATAGCCAAAACATCTTGAGAAAGAAGAATGAAGTTGGAGGACTCACATTTCCTCATTTTAAAACTTATTACAATGCTGCAGTTATCAAATGAGTGTGGTCCTGGCACAAGGACAGAGAAATAAACCAATGGATTCAAATGGAGAGTTCAAAAATAAACCCTCCTATCAATTACCAATTAATTTTTGACAAGGCTGCCAAGTGCACTCAATTGGGAGAGAACAGTCTCTTCAACAAATTGTTCTGGGAAAACTGGATATCCACATGCCAGAGAATGAAGGTGGACCCTCCTTCATATCAGAATCCTATTAGAAGGGTCCTTGGGAAGTGGCTGTGGCTCAATCAGTGGGGCTCCCGTTTACCATATGGGAGGCCCTGGGTTCGGTTCCCGGGGCCTCCTGGTGAAGGCAAGCCCGCCCGCACGGCGTGGTTAGCTGACCCAGCGAGCACAAGCAGCAAGGGGGGGATAAATGAATAAATAAATAAAATCTTTAAAAAAAAAAAAAAGAAGGGTCCTGAGCAAGACAGAACTTCAGAGGGGCAAGCCTGAGTGAAGCAAGAAAGCATTGAAAGGAGGAGACACAATTATGACTGGATGTTGAAAAGGGGCTGGAGAGACAGATCCGCACAAGACAAGAGATGGATGTGGCTGTGAAGACGCTGGAGAAGGATGTCTGTGAGAAGCAGGTGCCTTGGTGTCTCCACGGCAGCAGCTGGATGATCTCAGGCTCTCGAGCATGAACTTGCTTTGAAGCTGCAGAGTTCAGAATTAGGAGTAAAGCAGAAACATGAACTAAACAGTCGCTTGGAAGAGACGACTATTCAGATGGCTGCTACCATTAAACGACAGGAACACAGATGGCCCCAGGCGGGGTGAGGCCCCAGCCTGCTGAGCTGGACAACCAGGTCTCCAAGCAGGACTTCAGAGACAAGACCAAGAGTCTGCAGCTGGACGTGGAGGAGCTCACCAGGCAGCGGAACCAGCGTGAGTTCTAACTAAAATAGGAAAGAGAAAGAAGGTTCCATTACAACAGGAGCATCCCAGGAAAGGGCTCACGGAAGCCAGAACCCCAAATGGTCGAGAAGCACGAAATCAAGAGGAACATGTTGAACTAAAAGCACCCTTTAAGGAAAGCCACAGGCTGGTCTCACCCGTGGATGAGCAGGATCAGCTGTGGGCATCTGAAAGCCACGGGTGTGTCAGCTCTGCCAAGAAGATGGCAACACAACCAAGAATGTGTGAAGGAACCTTCCGTAGGCTTGTTCACCAAACTCCCTGCCTCTTCCTTCAGGCGTCAGGCCCGAGCGAGTCTGCAGTCCCTGCCCCGAGCGCCCGACGAAGCAGAATCCCACCAGCCACCGTGAGACAGGAGGACAAGAGCTGGACTAAACACATGCAGGGTGTCAGGATGCCCCAAGAGCACTGTCCTCAGAAGCAACTAGAAGTTGATAGGGAGGAATTATTTAAACACATCAAGCCCAGGGAGCAAAGGCCGTGGGTTTTGGTGCTAAAGGTTTTGCTCATTTTCCCTAATGACCATGAATAAAAGCTGCTCAGCTGAGCCTTTCTCTTCTAAACCTAAATCCCTACGTTAAAGGATTTCTTGTATAGCGTATCACTTTTATGAAGAGTGATAATAATAAGGGGTGGATGTAATAGGAGAGAGTGGTCCAAGCAGATAAGACTAAAAAGGAAAATGATCGTCTCCCTCTATTACATGATCAGATTCACAGAGGAAAGACAAAGGTTAAGTGAGATAAAAATGAGCTCTTTAAGTTATTTCTACCAAACTGTGAACCTCAGCTCAGGGAAAACAAAGAGGAATTAAAGAGTAATATAAATTATGGCTGTATTTAAAACAATATTGTATTAAGTCAGGACCAGAAGGTTTCTAGTATTTGCCTACAAATGATTTCATTATCAGAGTGAGAAGAAGGAATATTTGCAGTTTTTCCCCTTACTGATTTCAAGAGTAAATCTCCCTTCTCAGAATCTCCTACCACAAAACAAGCCAACCTCCCCCCCCCATCCCACCCTCCTCCCAAGTTATAGTGGAAATTGTAAGGAGTTGTAAAGTTAGGGTTTGAATTCTTCAAATAGGAAGTATTGAGGAAAGCAAAGTTAGGTAGGGTATAGAGTAAAATTTAATTTATCCATGGCTGAGGATAGTTATTAAATTGTTTCTTGTTATTATAAGAAATCCCTCATGTTCTGAGCCGAGCTGGAGAGCTGCTGGTGTGCAGGATTCTCGGAATGGGCAAAACTCAGACATCTCTTAGTAACGAGCCCTTTGGCGGAAGGAAGAAAGTGCATTCAGCCAGGGAAGGAAAGAGATGGAATGCACTACTGTGATTGCTACATGTGTCTAGATTTTTAAAATTCCAATTAGGACCTAAGAAGAACCAGCTCTGTGACTGGTTTAGAATTCTGGGCTGGAAACTTCCTGGACCTGTGGTGTTGGATAAGTTCTGTCTGCGGGAAAGATTTACAGCATGGGCTCGGGCTGTTATTCCAGAGGTCTGGCCTGTTTTTTGGTGAGGCTGAGGTTTAAGAGTATCAAGGACAAATGAAATCCAGTAATTCTAAAAACAAACAAAACATGGCAAACAAGCCAATTAAAAAATGGGCAAAATACTTGAAGAGACATTTCTTCACAGAAGATATACAAATGCCTAATAAGCACCTGAAAAGATGTTCAACATCATGAGCCATTAGAAAAATGCAAATCAAAACTAAAATGAGGGAGACTTCTAGGAAGGTGGCAGACTAGAAAGACACGGGACCCTCTCCTCTCTGAGAACACTAGCTAGAGGACAGGCAGAAATGGCCTGGAAAAATCCTTCCAGGGTTTAGGACACCAAGGGAAGGCTGGACACTGCCCAGAAGAGAGAGGGGCCAAGGAAAAGAATCTCCACAGCAAATGTGTGAGTTAAAAGCTGCAGCTGCAGCTGCCACAGTCCCTCCCACCCTACAAACAATTTTGAATTCTCAGGCATTGGGCGGGCAGCTGCAGACAAAGGGGATTCAGGAAAGGGAGCAAGCGGGACAGAGCCATCTGCTGGCAGACCAAGGAAGTGCATGTGAGGAAATTAAAAGTAACTAAGAGAAGGCTTTTTTGGCCTTTATAGCCTTGCTCCCCAAGCCCCCAAGAAGTGGGTCTGCAACCATTACTGGGTTCAGGGCCCAGATTTGAGCAACTCACAGGGGCAATTCTAAAGGTCCAGGAGAGACTGAACCAAGAATCAAAGAATGGCTTTAACACACAGCCTCCAGCTACTAATCCCTACAAAAGGGTGAGAAATTGAGCATCAGCGTAAACACACCATCCTAATCAGATCCCAGACATCAGCAAAAATTACAAGCCATGCTAAGAAAGTGGAAGACATGGATCAAGCAAAGGAATATATCAAAACCCAGGTGAGACACAGGACTGGAGACAACTAACCAACGAGATTCACACAAATTCCCAAAATCAAATTAATGATTTGAAAGAAAATATGGCTAAAGAGACAAATGACATCAAGAAGACACAGAGCAAGTACAAAGAAGAATTTGAAAACCTGAATAGAAAAATAACAGAACTCATGGGAAAGAAAGACATTATTGGTGAGATAAAAACCACATTAGACTTAATGTCTGTAGACACTTTAATTTACTTGACTGTACAAGTGTGGAAATGGATAGAGTTGATGGTAACACATTATAGTAAGTAGCGGATGGTTTATAAATGGGAATGTGGCTGGAAAGAGTAGTCTAGGGATGTAAATGTCAACTGAAAGAAAGCTAGAGAATAATCTAGGGACTGATAACACAGGGAGCCCAGAGGTGGATGAGAGTTGTGGTTGACGGTACAGTTGTGAGCTAGGGCAGATGCACATCACTATTGCAGAGTGGTGAGAATGTGGGGAAGCATGGGGAAAATACAACTGAAGTGACCTATGGACTGTGGTTAACAGCAATACTGTAATATTCTTGCATCAATGCCAAAGATGTACTGTGTTGATAATGGCAGGGAGGTGTGGAAAACTGTGTCAAATGTATGCTATTGACCACGGCTGGTGGTAAAAGTCTGATGATATCATCTCATAATCTGTAACAAATGCTCTACCATGGTGTAGTATATTGGTAAAGAAGTGTTGTATGAGAATTCTACACATGTGCATGGTTGTGTTGTAAGTTCACAACTTCTGTAATAAAAATATATTTAAAAAGTAATAATAGGGTGGGCTGGGGGGGAAATACCAAATGTAAGATATGTACTATAGTTAGTAGTAATATTTTGATGATATTCTTTCATAATTTATAACAAATGTTTCAAAACAATGCAAAGTGTTTGTGGTGCAGTGATATATGGGACCTCTGTATAATGTTATGCATGTTTGTTTTATAAGTTCAAAACTTTTACTATATACTTATTGTTTATGCACGTCCATGTGTAAAAGATATACTTAAATAAAATAAAATAAAAACACCTTAGAGTCATACAACAGCAGACTTGAAATGAAACAAGAAAGAATAAGTGATACAGAAGACAAAACAGCTGAAATTGAAGAGAGGGAAGAACAGAGAGAGAAAAGGATGGAAGAAATTGTGTAGGAGCTCAGGGAGTTGAATGATAATACAAAATGCAACAACATACATGTCATGGGAATTCCAGAGAGAGAAGAGAAGGTAAAAGGTGCAGGAAGAGTACTTGAGAAAATAATGGCTTAAAATTCCCCAACTCTCATGAAAGAAATGAACTTATACGTATAAGAAGCACAGCATACCCCAATCAGGATAAATCTGAACAGACCTACTCTAAGACACATACTACTTAGAATGTCAAACATTAAAGATAAAGAGAAAATTCTGAGAGCAGCAAGGGAGAAGCAAACCATCACATAGAAGGGAATCCCAGTAAGACTTAGTGCAGATTTCTCGTCAGAAACCATGGAGGCGAGAAGACAGTGGTATGATACAATTAGGAAACTGAAAAAGAAAAACTGCCAGCCGAGAATTCTTTATCTAGCAAAATTGCCCTTCATATATGAAGGTGAGTTTAAAATATTCATAAACAAACAGAAACTAAGAGAGTTTGTAAAAAAGAATCTGCCTTTGCAGGAAATATTAAAGGGAACCTTACAGCCCAAAAGAAAAAGACGGAAGAGAAAGGCTAGGAGGAGAGTATAGAAGGCAAGAAAGAATAACCAAAAGAGTAAAAAGACAGACAAAAATGAGATACAACACATGAAATCCAAAGTATAAAATTGTGGAAGTAAATAATGCTTTTACAGTAACGTCATTGAATGTGAATGGATTAAACTCCCCAATCAAAAGATATAGGTTGACAGAATGGATTAAAAAACATGAGCCGTCCATATGCTGCTTATAAGATACTCACGTTAGACCCAGGGATACAAACCAGTTGAAAGTGAAAGGTTGGAAAAAGATACTCCACGCGAATAGTAATCAGAAAAGAGCAGGGGTTGCTATACTAATATCAGATAAAACAGACTTTAGGGAAACGGATGTGGCTCAAAAGGTTCGGCGTCCGTCTACCATATGGAGAGACCGGGGTTCGATCCCCGGTACCTCCCGGTAAAAAAAAAAAAATTAAAAAAATTAAAAAAAAAAAAAAAAAAAAAAAAAACAGACTTTAAATGCAAAAAAAAGTGATAAGAGATACAGAAGGCCATTATATATTAACAAAAGGGACGATCCACCAGGAAGAAGTAACAGTCATAAATATCTATGTACCCACCCAGGGTCCCCCAAAATACGTGAGACAAACTCTGGAAAAACTGAAGGGAGAAATAGACATCTCTACATTCATAGCTGGAAACTTCAACACCCCACTCACATCATTAGATAGAACAATTAGACAGAAGATCAACAAGGAAACAGAGAACTTGAACAGTATGATAAAATGAGTTAGGTCCAAAAGACATACAGAATGTTACATCCAAAACCAGTGGGTTATACATTCTTCTCATGTATTTATGGATCTTTCTCCAGGATAGACCACATGTTAGATCACAAGGCAGGTCTCAATAAATATAAAATGATTAAAATTATACAAAGCACCTTCTCAGATCATAATGGAATGAAACTGGAAATCAGTAATAGATGGTGTAGCCGTTTGGCAGTTTGATATAGTTATGAATTCCAAAAATAGATATTGGATTGTGCTTGTAAACTGGTCTGCTAATCTGGGCATGATTAAGTTATGATTAGGGCGTTGACTGGGCCACATCAGTAGGGCGTTGAGTCCCACCCTTTGGTGGGTGGGGAATCAAAGATAAAAAGACATGGCAAAGGACAGAGTTGGAGCAGTCTTTTGAGTTGGAGTTCTGATGTGGACTCTTGAGCTGGAGCCCTGGGAAGTAAGCATACAGAGAGCTTGGTCGTGAGGAAGGAGAGAAGGCCCCAGGAAAAGAGACAATTCATCCACCTGAGAGTCTACAGCTGGCCTTGTGGAGAGAACAAGCAGCTGAACCTGGAGAGAATCAAGCCCCAGGAAGAGAGGAACCCAGGAAGCCAGACCCCTCACAGAGTTGGGTGAGGGAAGTAACTTATGCTTTATGGCCTGGTAACTGTAAGCTTCTACCCCAAATAAATACCCTTTATAAAGATCAACCAATTATTGGTATTTTGTGTCAGCACCCCTTTGACTGACTAATACAGAAAGGAAAGGAGAAAATTCGCAAAGGTGTGGAGGCTAAACAATACACATTTAAAGTATCAGTGGGTCAAAGAAGAAATTGCGAGTGAACTTAGTAAATATATTGACAAATGAAAAGGAGAGCACAACTTATCAAAACTTATGGGATACAGCAAAGGCAGTGCTTTGAGGGAAATTTATAACCTTAAACACTGACCCGACCCGCGGGTCAGTCGAACCTAAACCTGAGAGAGGGAGCGGGAATAAAAAGGACAAGAGACACGAAGAATGGAGACAAGACAGGATTCTGATCAAGTCTCGTATATTGGGAATAAGTTGTGGGTATACATAATGTTTGAGGAAGCCTCCTGATTGGATGCTGAAAGTCAGAGCACAAAGGGCCAAGTATCCAAAAAGCATGCCTGCTAGAAAAGAAACATCAGCAAATGTTCCCAAGGACTCCACACCCTGCAGGTGCAAACGGGAGGAAGCAGAGCGGGATGAACCCACCGACAAGGAGTTATTGTATAAATCCCTAATCTGTAGATACAGGAGCTGGCAGTGTTCCCACACACCATGCAGAGGAACTAATAAAAGATGTCCCACTTTTGCTATCTTCAGTAAGTATAGAGAAACAGAATTTTAGCACAGAATGGTGTTAGCACACAAGATGGCCATAATAATACTGGTGTCAGGGGCAGCTTCCCACAAAACACTTCTATTAAAAATGAAGAAAGAGCTAAAATCAAAGATCTAGTTAAATGAATGGAGAAACTAGAAAAAGAACAGCAAACCAATCCCAAAGCAAGCAGAAGGAAAGTATAAAGATTAGAGCAGAAATAAATGAAATTGAGAACAAAAAAACAATAGAGAAAATCAACAAAACCAAAAGTTGGTTCTTTGAGAAGATCAATAAAATTGACAAACCCCTAGCTAGACTAAGAAAGAAGAAGAGAGATGAGGCAAAAAAAAATAAAATCAGAAATGAAAAGAGGGAAGTTATGACTGACCCCACAGAAATAAAAAGGATCATAAGAGGATATTATGAGAAATTGTATGCCAACAAACTAGAAAACGTAGATGAAATGGACAAATTCCTAGAAATGCACAATGTACACTGATGCAAAAAGAAATACAAGAATTTAACAAACCAATCACATTTAAAGAGGTTGAATCAGTCATCAAAATCTCCCAAGAAATAAAAGTCCAGGACCAGATGGCTTCACAGGTGAATTCTACCAAGCATTTTGAGAAGAATTAACAGCAGTCCTGTTTAAACTCTTCTAAAAAATTGAAGAAGAGGGAAAATTATCCAACACATTTTTTTAATGTCAACATCAGCCTAATACTAAAGCCAGATAAAGATAGTAGGAAAAAAGAACATTACAGACCAATCTCTGTAATGAATGTAGATGCAAAAACTCTATGCAAGGGTGGCTCAACGTAAGAAAATCAGTTAACATGATACACCATATTAACAAATGAAAGGACAAAAAAACCACACATGATCATCTCAGAGAAGGCATTTGACAAACTCCAGCATCCTTTCTTGATAAAAATGCTTCAAAATACAGGTATTGGGGGGCCAGTGGGTCCCCGGTCCTGGCTGCCCCTCCCTAAGTGAGACTCAGCCCACAGTGTGCAGCCTCCTGCATGCCCCAGGACACAATTTAAAACTTAAGAAACCTCACAAAGGATCAATATACCGATGGCATCATAGACAGTAATTTTCTCCAGGCTGTACAATTCCCTCCTATAATAACATCACCAGACCCCATTTGTGTAACTCTGTCATGAAATGTCTTTGGAGGCCCTATATGTCGCCCCTTATTTTCCCTGCCTCTTTGCAGAGCACCAAGTTCATTCTCTGAACCACCACCCTTGGAGACACTCCCTTGTCTGTAAGTCCCAATAAATAAAACTAATGTCAAAAACTGTACCAGGTGCATTCTTTGGTCTTGCCGCCGCCCCTACCTGTGCTCTTCAGGAGTTGGGTTGCAACAGGTGTGCAAGGAAAGTTACTCAACACAATAAATGGCATCTATGAAAATACAGCCAACATTGTACTTTATGGGGAGAGGTTGAAAGCTTTCCTTCTAAAATCAGGAACAAGTCAAGGATGCCCACTGTCACCACTGTAAATCAACATTGGGCTAGAAGTTCTAGCTAGAGCAATTAGACAAGAAAAAGAAATCAAAGGCATGCAAAAATTGGAAAGGAGGAAGTAAAACTCTCACTATTTACAGACATGATCCTATATTTAGAAGACCCTGAAATGTCTGCAGCAAAGCTACCTGAGCTAATAAATGAGTTCAGCAAAGTGGCAGGTTACAAGATCAACATACAAAAAGTCAGTAGCATTTCCACACATCAGTAATGAGCAAGCTGAGGAGGAAATTAAAAAAAAATTCATTTACAATAGCAACAAAAAGACTCAAATATCTAGGAATTAATTTAACCAGGAATGTAAAGGATCTGTATTCAGAAAACTAAAAAACACTGCTGAAAGAAACCAAAGGAAACCTAAACAAATGGAAGGACATTCCATGTTCATGGATTGAAAGACAATCATGAAGTTGTCAATTCTACCCAAATTGATTTATAGATTCGATGCAATAGCAGTCAAAATCCTAACAGCTTACTTTACAGAAATAGAAAAGTCAATTACCAATTGATTTGGAAGGAGAAGGTATCCTGAATAGCCAAAAACATCCCAAAAAAGAAGAGCAAAGCCAGGGGACTCATGCTTCCTGACCTGGAAGGGTATTATGAAGCTACAGTGGTCAGAATTGCATTGTATTGGCATAAAGATAGACACATTGATCAATGGAATCAAAGTGATAGCCCAGAAACAGACCCTCACCTCTGTGCCAACTGATTTCAATAAGCCAAGTCTACTTCCTGGGACAGAGCAGCCTTTCCAATTAACGCCTCCTGGGAAACGCTTGTTTTGGGAATAAGGGTCATTCACTTCGTTAGGACCCCGCATTGTGGTGTTAGTGTTTAGTGCTAAGGGGCTTCGCCAGCTAATTTGGACAGAAGGTGCTGAAGAACCAGTCGGGGAAACTGATCTTTTCATAACATTATTTTCAATTTGCAGGGTCATTGAAGAACAAGAAAGAAAAAGGACTGGAAGAAGAGATAGAGACTCCATAATTCCTGTTGAATTCCCTCAGTTTTCTGAGCAGTGTTTGGGTCGTGCAACTGCCGGAGATGAGTGAGCGGAAAAACGGGTTGTTTAGCCTGTTCCGCCCCTTTTCCTCCCGCTTCCTCTGTCAACGCATCCATTGGAATACTGGATGACATTTTCAGACTCGG
>JAKSZT010054214.1:38379-50864 GCA_026826555.1 Tolypeutes matacus | reverse complement strand
TTTCTTTCCCCAGAACTTCTGCTATGTCTAAGGAGCCATCCCTATTCCTCTATTCCTGTGTTCTTCTACTGTGTGTTCACTTCCCAGGTTCCAGCTCAAAAACTCCCAACTCTGTCCTTTGCCATGCCTTTCCTCTGTGAGTCCCTGGCCACCAAATGGTGGGAAATCAATTCTCTACTGATGTGACCTAATCATATTTTAATCAATTAAAAATGATGCCTCTTATAGACCAGTTTACAAACATAATTCAATAACTATTTTTGGAATTCATAAACAATGCCGAACTTCTACACTGAGAGAGTTTGTAATCAAGAGACTGGCTTTGTAGGAAATACTAAAGGGTCTGCTACAGTCTGTAATTAAAAGGCAGGAGAGAGACACTTAGAAGAGAGTCTAGAAATGAAGATTGTACCAGTAAAAGTAACTAAGGGACTCAAAAGAATGGTAAAAATAAAATAAGATGGATGAAACCCAAAGGTCAAAATGGATAAAATAAAGACTACTTTTACAGTAATAACATTGAATGTTAATGGATTAAACTCCCCAGTCAAAAGACACAGACTGGCACAATGGATAAGAAAATATGAGCCACCTATATGGTCTATGCAAGAGAATCACCTTTAACCCAAGGATACCAATACATTGAAAGTGAAAGGCTGGAAAAAAGATATTCCATACATACAGTTACAATTAAAAAAGCCAGAGTAGCTATACTTATATCAGATGAAATAGGATTTAAAAGACACTATTAATGCACAATCTGAGGAGGAAGTCAGGAAAAAAATTCCATTTATGATAGTGACTAAAAAAATCAAATATTTAGGAATAAACTTTACCAACAATGTAAAGCACTTGTATTCAGAAAACGACAACTAATTGTTAAAAGAATTTTTAAAAAATGATCTAAATAATTGGAAGAACAGTCCATGCTATGGATTGGAACATTAAATATCATTAAGATGTCATTCTACCCAAATTGATATACAGATTCAAAGCAATCCCAATAAAAATTCCACCAGCATTAAAAAAAAAAAAGGAAAACAATTATCAGATTTATTTGGAAGGGTAAGGGGTCCTGAATAGCCAGAAGCATCTTAAAAAAGAAAACCAAAGTTGGAGGACTCTCACTTCCAGACTTTAAATCGTATTACCTAACTGGTTATAGATGGGAATGTGGCTGAAGAATCTAGGGATATAAATACCAATTGAAAGAAAGCTAGAGAATAATCTAAGGACTGAATAACACAGTTATCCCAGAAGTGGATGAGAATAGTGGTTGATGGAACATATGCAAGATTATCCTTTGTAAGGTATAGCAGATGTATGTCACTATTGCAGGGTGGTGGGAATGTGGAGAAGCATGTGAAAAATACAACTTGAGTGACGTGGACTGTGGCTAACAGTAATAATGTAATATTCATGCATCTATGCCAAAGATGTACTGTGTTGACAATGGCGGAGTATGGAAAAAGTGTGCCAAATGTACACTATGGACCTGGTAATAGTCTGATGATATTATCTCATAATCTGTAACAATCATTCCACCACAGTGTGGTGTGTTGATAGAGTGGTGTTGTGTGGAAATTCTGCACATGTGCGTGATTGTTTTATAAATTTACAATTTCCTTCATAAAAATATATGCAACAAATAATAATGAGTGAGTTGGTGGGAAAATACAGCAAATGGAAGATAAAGAGTATAGTTAGTGAGATTTTGATGATATTCTTTCATAATTTTTAACAAATGTCTCACAACAATGGAAGGTGTTGGTGGTGGGTTGATGTATGGGACCCTTCTATGATGTTACGCATATTTGCTTTGTAAGTTCACAACCTTTACTGTACACTTATTGTTTATATATGTTCATGTATAAATGATATAATAATAATAGCAATAGGGTGGATTGGGGGTAAAATACACCACATATAAGATACTTTGGTTAGCAGTAATATTTTGAGGATACTCTTTAAACTTTAGTTTAAAAAGTTTTAAAACAATGCAAGGTATTGGTGGTAGGGTGAGTTATAAGAGACATATAAGAGGTTATGTATTTTATTTTGTAAGTTCACAACTATTTCTATACACTTATTGTTTATGTATGTTTATGTATGTGTGATATACTTCAATAAATAAAAAAATACATTAGAGGCACATAAGTGCAGATTTTCATTGCTTGAAGACAGAATTAGTGATTTCAAAAACAGAACATATGAATAGATAAAGATAGGTGAACAGAAAGAGAAGAGAATGCAAACAACAGAACAGTGACTCAGATAATTGAATGACAATGCGAATTGCACAAACATTATCTTTATTGGTGTCCCAGAAGGAGAAAAGAATGGAAAAGGAGCAGAAAGAATATTTGAGGAAATACCTTATATTGAGAATATGCCTTATGAAAGGCATAAGTATCAATATCTAAGAAGGACAACTTGACCCAAACAAAATAATTCCAAATAGACCTACCCCAAGACACCTATTATGAAGAATGACAAATGTCAGAGGTGAAGAGAGGATTCTGAAAGCAGCAAGAGAAAATCAAAGCATCATATACAAGGGAAAATCAGTAAGATTAAGCACCAACCTCTTAATCTTTCATCAGAAACCATGGAGGTAAGAAGAATGTGGTATGATGTATTTAAGGAACTGAAAGAGAAAAACTGTCAGCCAAGAACTCTGTAACTGGCAAAACTGTCCTTCAGAAATGAGAGGGAGTTCAAAATCTTCACAGACGAACAAAAACTGATAGAATATGTTACCAAAAGACCCGAATTACAAGAGATACTAAAGGTAGTGCTGCAGCCTGAAAGGAAAAAAAACAAGGGCAAGATATTTGGTGAATAGTACAGAAATGAAGATTATTAGGAAGGTTAAACTAAAGGGTAATAAGACAGACATTAGGGAGTGGATGTGGCTCAATCAGACTGGCCCCTGTTGCCTCCTGGGGAAAAACAACAACAACAATAACAACAAGCAAGACAAACAAACAAACCAACTCAGGGAAGCCAATGTGGCTCAGTGGTTGAACACAGGCTTCCCACATGCAAGGTCCCAGTTTCAATCCCTGGCACCTGGTAGCTAAAAAAACAGCACAACAACAACAGCAAAACACACACAGAGAGAGACACACAAAGAAGAAAAGAGACTGACAATAGGACAATATTACAACAGACAGCCAAAGGACAAAATGGATGAAGTTAGTAATATCTTTAGAGTAATAACATTGAAATTTAATAGATTGAACTTCCGAATCAAAAGACATAGACTCATTGAATGGATAAAAATATGAGTCATCTATATGTAATCTTCAAGACACCTCAGAAGTAAGGACATAACCAGGTTAAAAATATAAGGTTGGACAAAGGTATACCAAGCAAATAGTAACCAAAATGAGTTCGGGTAGTGATACTGATATTGGGGAAAATAGATTTCAAATGCAGAACTGTTATAAGGGATGATGAATGTCATTATATATTAATAAAAGGGGCAAGTCACCAAGACGAAATAACTATAATAAATAGTTTTACACTGAACGTGAGTGCCCCAAGATACGTGAGACACACAATGGAAATATTGAAGGGAAAATAGATGTCTCTACAATTATAATTGGAACTTCACTACACCACTCTCATTATTAGATAGAACATTTAGAGGATAAATAAACAGAGAACTTAAATAATATAATAAATCCGTTAGACCTAACAGACATCTATAGAGCATTGAACCCCAAAACAGCAGGATATACTTTCTTTTCAAGTGCTAATGAGTCCTTCTCCAAGATAGACCATATTTAGGGTCACAAGATAAGTCTCAATAAATTTTAAGAGATTGAAATTAAACAAAACTCTTTCTGTGACCATAACAAAATGAAGCTGTAAATCAATAATGGATGAAAAAAGGGAAAATTCATAAATATATGGAGATTAAACAACACAGTTTTAAACAATCAGTGGGTTGGAGAACAAATTGCAAGAGAATTCAGGAAATATCTTGGAATGAATGATAATGAGAACACAGCATATCAAAAGCTATGGGACACTGTAAAGGCACCCTAATACCAAAGCCAGTGAATATACTACAAAAAAAGAAAATTATAGGCTAATATCTCTAATGAATATAGATGCGAAAATCCTCAGCAAAATACTTGCAAACAGAATCCAAAAGTACATTAAAACAATTACACGCCATGATCACGTTGGTTTTATCCCATATATGCAAGGGTTGTTCAACAAGAAAATCAATTAGTGTAATAAACTATATTGATAAATTGAAGAAGAAAAATCACATGATCCTCTCACTAATGCAGAAAAGGCATTTGACAAAATACAGCACTGTTTTTTATAAAAGTACTCCAAAAGATAGGAATAGAAGGAAGCTTTGTCAATATGGTGAAGTGAATAAATGAAAAACCTACAGCTAGCATAGTGCTCAAGGGTGAAAGATGTAAAGATTTTCCACTGAGATTAGGAACAAGACAAGGATGCCCACTATCACCATTGTTTTTCAATATTCTGTTAGTCAATATTGTGCTAGACAATTAGGCCAGTCAAAGAAATAAATGTCACCCAAATAGAAAAGGAAGAAGTAAATTTTTCACTATTTGCTGATGATATGATATAGAATCTCCTGAAAAATCCACAAAAATCGCTACTCTACCTAATAGAGGTGTTGAAAAAAGAGGCAGGATACAAGACTAAATATGTAAAAATCAATAGCATTTCTATACACTACTGATGTACAATCTCAGGAGGAAATCAGAAAGAATATTCTATTTATAATAGCAACTAAAATAATCAATCATTATGTAATAAACTTAACCAAGAACATAAAGGACCTGTACTCAGAAAACAAAAAAAAACATTGCTAAAAGAAACCAAAGAATACATAAATGGAAGGACAGTCTGTGTTCATGGATAGAAAGACTAAACATCATTAAGATGTCATTTCTACCCAAACTGATTTACAGATTCAGCACAATCCCAAGAAAAATCCAAACAGCCTTTTTGGGAGCAGTGGAAAACCAATTATCAAGTTTATTTGCAAGAGTATGTGGCCAGAATAGTAAAACAGATTGTAAAAAAGAGAACAAAGTTGGAGGACTCACACCTGGACTTTAAAGCACATTACTTAGCTACAGTGGTAAAATGAGCATGTTTCTTGTATAAAGACAGACGACAGCCTTATTGATCAATGGAACTGAATCAAGAATTCAGAAACAGACTCTCACATCTAAAGTCAAGTGATTTTAGACAAGGCTGTCAAACTCTCCCAGCTGGGTCAGAAAAGTCTATTAAACAAATGGTGCTGGGAGAACTGGATATCCATATCCAAAAGAAAGAAAGAAGACCCATATATCACACCTTATACAAAAATTAACTCAAAATGCATCAAGGATATAAATATAAAAGATACAACCATCAAACTCCTAGAAGAAAATGTAGGAAAACATTTTCAAGATCTTGTGGTAGACAGTAGTTTCTTAAATCTTACACCTGAAGCATGAGCAACAAAGGAAAAAAAAGAGATAAAAGGGACCCCCTCAAAATTAAATACTTTTGCACCTCAAAGGAGTTTGTTCAAAGTGTGAAAATGCAGCTAACTCAATGGGAGATATCTAATAACCATTTAATATCCATGATATACAAAGAGATCATACAACTCAACAAAAAAAAGGCACACTATCCGATTAAAAATGGGCAAAAGACAGCTGTCCAAAGAAGAATTACAAATGGTTAAGAAACACATGAAAAAAAGTTCAACATCACTAGTGATTAGGGAAATGCAAATCAGAACGACAATGAGATATCATTTCATACTTATTAGACAGGCTGCTATTATAAATCGTGAAACTGCAAATCCTGGAGAGAATGTGGAGAGATAAGAACTCTAATTCACTATTGGTGGGAATACAGAATGGTAGAGCCACTTTGGAGAACTGCTTGGTAGTTCCTAAGGAAGTTGAATATAGACTTGCAATGTAAATGGGCAATACCATTACCAGGTATATACCCAGAAGAACTGAGAGCAGACATGAACAGACATCTGCACACCAATATTCATAGCAGAATTATTCATGATTGCCAAAAGTTAGAAACAACCCAGGTGTCCATCAGCTGATGAATGGATAAACAAATTGTATTGCATTGTATACATACGATGGGATATTATGCAGTGGTAAGAAGAAATGAAGTTGTGAAGCATATGACAACAAGGATGAAACTGGAGAACATTATATTGAGTGAAGCAAACCAGACAGAAAAGGACAAATAGTATATGATTACACTATTTTGACGGAAATAAACTGTACAAACTCATGGAGTTAATAATTAGAATTAGGTCACCAGAAAATAGAAGGAGAGTAGAGAAAGGAAAGCTAAAGTTTAATCTGTGCAGAATTGGTAAAAATGTTGTTTGTAAACTTTTGGAAATGATTAGAAATGGTTAAAGCATAATATGGTATTTGTAACTAGCAGTACTAATGTATGGGTATGACAGTGGTTGAAAGGTAAAGACTAAGGTCATGTATATTACTAGAAGGAAAGTTAAAAACTATGACATGGGCTCTATAAGATAGTAAAACAACATATAAAACACAAATATGGTAGATATTGCATATATAAGATTGTTTTTACAAAATATTAATACAAATATACAAGAGAGAAGGAACAAGAATAGCAGCTATGTATGGCAGGGGAAGCATTGAGAGATTGAGAGGTGATGAGTTTTGGTTATTTGTTTGCTTGTTTTTTATTATTATTATCATTGGAATAAAGAAAGTGCTCTAAGAAAGACTGAAGTGATGAATGTACAAATATGTGATTACACCAAATGCCATTGATTGTTCACTCTGAATGAATTTATATATATATTTTAATATGTATCAATAAAATTGATTTAAGAAAAAAATAAAATAGTGGTGAATAGGTGGAGCACAGGGCATTTTGAAGGCATTGAAACTATTCTGTATGTTAGCATAATGGTAGAAATATTACCTTATACATTTATGAAAACCAATAGAATTATGCAACACAGATAGAGTGAACCAAAATATAAACGAGAGACTGGGTAACAATAATATATCAATATTCATCAATTGTAACAAATGTACCACACTAACGCACACTGTTAATTGTAAAAGAAACTGCTCAATTTTTCTTTACACCTAAAACTATTCTAAAAACAGTATATTAAAATAAGTAAGTAAATGAATAAAATAAAACCAGGGGCTTTTGTTTTATATAGATATGAGTTCAATTCCATCCTTATTGTTCTCTAGCTAAGTGATTAAGAAAAAGTGCTTAGTATCTCTGAGCCTCGCTTTACTTAGATATTTTAAATGAAATAATAATGATTGAAAGAATTGTGGAGATTGAAGTGTTAGCATGTCAAGTTTTAATTATAATAACTGTATGTAACGTTCTCCTTTGCTTAGTTTATGTTATTAAAATTATAGATGAAAATTAGAGGGAGTATTTTCTTCTCTACAAATTAATGTCATAGAGAATGATGTCTATCCTGGCATATAGACTGCAATTTTATATATATTTAGTATTCACTGTGTATTTAATAAATTGATGGAATTACACATATATTACCATTTGTTCACCATTTTAAAATAAGTATTTTATTTTATTATAATTTTAGATACACAAAACGTTGCAAATACATTACAGACTGTTCTTAGATTCTCCACACTCAGTTTTCCCTATTATTTCCTATTATCATCTTAAATCAATATGGTTCATTTGTCACAACTAATTTAAAAATGCTGACATATTGTTATCAACTAAAATCCATAATTTTTTCAGATCTCCTTTACTTTAACCTAAGAAACTTTTTCTACACTGGAATTCAATCCAGCATACTATATTACATTTAGCCATCAAGTTTCTTTAGGACTCTCTACACAGTGACAATTTCTCCAACTTTCCTTGTTCTTGATGACCTTGACAGTATTAAGGAGGAAGAGACAAATCTTCTGGACATTATAAATCAAGTGGGGTTTTCTGATAGTTTTGTTATGATTAGATTGGAGTTATGGAATTTTGGGAAGAAGTCCACAAAGGGAAATTTCCATTTCATCACATCATATCAATAGTATATACTATCAGCCCGACTACTTACTGCTGGTGTTAACCTTGAACACTTTGCTGAGATAGTGTTGGCTAGTTTTCTCCACAATAAAGTTACTCTTTCTCCCCCTATTTCCATACTGTACTCTTTGGAAGTTTGTCACTATGTGTATCCTATACTAAAGTGGAAATCTATTGTCTACTTCCTTGGAAGTGTAGTATCTACATAAGTCATTTGGAATTGTTCTATATGGGAGATTTGTCTATTCTCTTGAATTATTTATTTTTAATGAATCACTTGTTTATAAGAGTATGGACTGGTGGATATTAATTTAATAGTGTGGATTAAAGTCATACCGTACTATTTAGTTTTTTGCATATATTTTTCCAGCCTTGGACATTGGGAGCTCTTTCAGCTAGGTACCATGTCTTTTTGATATATCCTCATCATTGTGCATATGTGTTTGTGTTGCAGGTGTTGTTGCTTTTTAATTGGATTTTTAAAAAATCCTTCTTTACTTTTTAACTAAAATATGTTCCAGTTCACCTTTTACATTCCCTTTAACAGCCCTAAAATCAGGCAAATATCCCAGGAGTCCTGTTTTCTATTATTTTATAATGGTATTAGAAACCAATATCTCTGCATGGGTGAACATTTATTTTTATTATAGAAAAGAAATATAACTAGGGGCCAAATTAACACCTTCAATTGTAAAAAAAAGGCCACATATTTTACCATAATCAAAGGAGTCCACCTGTAGATTAAGCTCTTTATCACATCTTGTTCATGTTTCTTAATTGGAAGGAAAGGGACACTTTAGGGAATGATTTTTCCCAGGCTCAGATGTTTCTTCACATTCATGTTAAATACTTCTCCAGGGAAAGCAAGAGAAGCACTTCGGAGTTAAAATCTTGGGTGATGGTGGATTTCAGTAAGTGCAGGATTAAACTGGGAAAAATTTACCAGGCTGGTGAGAACCTATGCCTCCTTGTGAGGTCAAACAGACACTGTTCCAAAATAATCAGCATTTTAGAAGCATCTTTTCTTTTTATTTGAATGAGTGGCTTCCAAATTACCCTGGTAATAAAAAAGCACAAGTGAACATTTTAACATCTGCATAAAACTGATAAGATTTTTATTAGGAAATAACTTATTTGTATTTATTAATCCTCAGAGAAAGTCAATCTTTTCAATCCAATGGTAAGTATCTAATGCATACAAGCCACTGTGGAAGGAGAGAAAGTGAAGGGACTTTTCTAGGAGTAATTTACAGGATTGAATGAGTTGTGAAATGTACACAGTAGTTCTTGATTGGAATGGGTACTTCAAATTGAGGGCTATTGGTAGTTGGTAGTCAGAAGGACAAGCAAATAGCAATATCTGTTTGAATGTTCCAGGCAATACTTCACAGAGGTGATAGCTTATATCATGGATATGGTAGGTTGCAGGCTTCTCATCTCCTCAGTGGAAAGTGAGTCTACAGTAGTATGGAACATTATATTATGGTACATTATATGTACTTATGGGAAATCCTCTTTAATCCTTTCATTCATTCAGTAAATATTAATTACCTACTTTTATCCTAGATGCATAAATTTAGCTGTGAACAAATAGACAGTAATCCATGACCTTATATTGCTTCTTTCTAATGCAAGTCTTTCTTACTGCATGTCATCCTACTGTAAATCAATTACATGAATTTTACACCTGTGTGCATGTCTGTCTGTTTAGCATCTATCTAACCGTTTATCTATCTTCTATACCTATGTAAGGAGTTGATAGAAACGTTAAACAGTTTTTTACTGTGTTTTGCTAAATAGTTTTGAAAAAAATACACTTGGAAAACTTTCAAGAATGCCTTTGAACCTACGGTTAATGACAATGCAGTGGGTATGATGTTAAGAGCACTGAGAATCAGAACTACCTCTATATCTGATTCACAGTCCTACCCAGGCTCCCTAAGTGTACTGCTGCTCTTACTGCCTATGAAAAAGACAGTTTTGAGGCCTCAGTGACATACCACAGAAAATATGTAATCACATCATTAGCTAAGATAAGATTTAAAAAACATTTTTAATGCAATATATCATATTTTAATAAATACAATTTATTTTACATACTATATATTTTCAAATATTAAGAAAGAGAACATATTAAAGAGTGGTTGCTTCTATGACTCTCTCCCACTCTCTTTCTTTCTCTCTATCTCTTTATTTACTCCATTTGTAACAGATTCCAGTAAGAAGATTAAGACTAATCCTGAATGAGGTGGGTCACACCTTAACTGAAGTAACCTCATCTAAAGGCCTTACGTACATTGGTTTTTTACCGACTGGATATGTTTTTCTGTGGTACATACAGCTACAAACTATCACAGGCTGCAATGATTGTTTTTGTACATGTGAGTAAGTGCATCTCTAGGAAATTGAATCACGGGTCTGACTTCTATTTGCAGTTACAATGATATAGATGTTGGAAATCACCCCCTAAGAGACTGTACCACTCAAACTCCTACCTAAAATATGAGATTGACAGTTTCCCACACCTTTGCCTGCACTACATATTAAGAAACATTCATCAAAAGATCATTTTACCAATGTAATAGATGAAATGTGTATCTAACTGGAATTTTTATTTTTTTGTAGTTAACTATGAATGAAATTGAATATATTTTCATATGTTTAATTATTTTGATAAAGAGAAATGTCCCTTGTAAAAATGGTTCTGTAGCTCATTATTCATTTGGGTTGTCATTTTAAATATTGATTTATGAAACCTATTTATCATTGAAGAAATTATTCTTTTGAGTTGCAAATATATTTTACCAATTTCACACTATTTTGCCTTTGACTACATTATTATTGGGAGAGATAAATGTAGCTACATACATAAAATAACTTGTATAGTGTCTGGCATATAGCTATTTGTAAATACATAATTAAGTTCACTTTTTGTTTCTATCTTCTCTTCCTTGAAGTTAGAATATGGGACACTCAATAATAGAAATGATAAAAATTCTTTTGAAAATTTCAGCTATCACTCAGAGCTTCCTTAGCTCATATTTTCTGTCACTGGTGTTTAAACAGTAAATCTGAGTTTTGAAAGAATATTCTGATTTTAGGCAAATGCCCCTCTCTCCTTTACCTTAACTATAGATGGTCTCAGTGTCTTCATTATCTTAGGAAATATTGATGAGAGAGCCAAAAAATAATGAATAAGGAGATGAATTTAACTGTGGACAACATGATATGATAAAAAAGTACAAAATTTAATGTGAGGTTGCAGTAAAACTGGAAACAAGAAAGATTTGAGTAGTAAATTATACATAAATTGTCGCTATTTTTGTAAAACACTACCCCTAATATTGATAGGTCCTTGCTGAAAACTGAAGAAAGAAATTCAGATCAGGAAATTATCTACTTGGGCAGAATCCAGAAAATTAATGTTTATTATGTTTGAAAAGTGATTTACTTTTTCATTATTTCCTATTGCACTTTCCTGTGCAATCAGGTAAATAGTTTTAATAAGTATTATGAGGTTTATTTCATTCAGAAGAACATCAGTATGCTGAAAGTTAACTGATTACCCATTGATAAGGACAGTTCCATGATCAAGCATATATTCAAGCTCCAAATGTGCTTTTTTATAAAATTAGTCATTTTCTCCTTACAGTTGAATGCTTTCTAACCTGTGCTTTCCTCAAATTGGCTGAAACAATGCAACAAAACAGCAGTGTAACTGAATTCATACTGTTAGGATTAATACAAGATCCTTTGAGACAGAAAATGGAGTTTGTAATCTTCTTCATTTTATATGCGTGAAACGTGGTAGGGAATTTGCTCGTTATTGTGACTATCAACTTCAGCTGGATACTTGGAAGCCTCATGTACTTCCTATTTTTCTTGTATTTTGCTGATTTCTGCTTTTCAACTTTCACAGCACCTTG
This sequence comes from Tolypeutes matacus, assembly GCA_026826555.1. Classification (NCBI taxonomy): domain Eukaryota; kingdom Metazoa; phylum Chordata; class Mammalia; order Cingulata; family Chlamyphoridae; genus Tolypeutes; species Tolypeutes matacus. The sequence goes on along the minus strand of JAKSZT010054214.1, from coordinate 38,844 downwards.
GCTAATTGTGGATGCTCTCACTGCAAAGAAAATCATATCTTATAATGAGTGCATGACACAAATTTTTGCACTACATTTATTTGGCTGCATGGAGATCTTTGTCCTCATCCTCATGGCTATTGATTGATATGTGGCCATCTGTAAGCCCTTACATTACCCACTCATCATGAGATGGCAGGTCTGCATCATTTTGATTATTTTTGCCTGGATAGGGTCTTTCATACATTTTATAGCTCAGATTGCCCTGGCCTTGAGATTGCCTTTCTGTGGACCCAATTTGATTGATCATTACTGATGCAATTTACAGCCCTTGTAGAAACTTGCTTGCATGGACACGTATGTAATTAACCTACTGCTGGTGTCCAGTAGGATTTGCTTAAACAGTGCCATGCTCCTATGATTTCATACATTGTCATCTTGCATTCTCTGAGAAACCACAATGCAGTAGGGTGGAAAAAAGCCTTC
>JAKSZT010054214.1:0-21997 GCA_026826555.1 Tolypeutes matacus | reverse complement strand
CATGCCACGGAGGCTGGTGCTCATCCTACTCCGGCAGCACAAGCTACCTCAGGAGCTATTCTGTGGTTGGAATTGGAAGCTCCATTTCCCAAATACAGGAGAGGAAGAGATGGTTGGCCACTGATTTCAGATACTAGTTAGTAACGTCGGCTGGCTAAAGTATAATCCTAAGAATAGCTAGAGTGTGAACCTATTTCCAAGTTGGAAAGGGGCCATTAGCCACCATTTTGACTCTGTCCCTGGCATGAGGGGAATCCAGTCTGACTGAAATTTGCAGTGAGGGTAAGGACTAGCTTCTTTCACCCAGATTGGCCTTCAAACCTTCCCCAGGCTTAAGCCCCACCTTTAGCAGGGAGAAAGCTTGCGGGCCTTGTACCAGTCTCTCCAGATAACTGAAGGTACATTCTACTGGTACAGACTGAATAGTAGGAAGTCTTTGGGGGCATCTACCATCATTTTGGACTCCCACGGCATAGATTGCTTCCACACCTGCAGGTATTTCTCTGCCCCAGGCAAGGGAGAAATGGTCCTGAAGCTTCACCAGAGTGTCTGGGAAACTACAGTCCAGGCCTGCAAGACTTGGATTATTACACACAGCTGTGACTCTGTCCCTAACCCTGGCAAAGGAAAAAGGGGGGGAGAAGCTTTCTTGGTTCCTGGGGCAATGAGGACAGCTTGAGACTCCACAGCTTAGAGCAACAAATACCTCCTTGGTTCCTACTGCACAACCAACAAGGGAGAAAGGGAAAGAAAGCCCTAAACTAAAGAGAGAAACTGCACCAAGAAGAAATACATCTAGTAAGCCAGATACCAAGACACTAACAAAAAATTACAATCCAAACCAAGAAACAGGAAGAGATGGTCCAGATTATAGAGCAAGATAAGCCTTTCGATAACATAAAGGAGTTGAGACAACTAATCATTGATGTTCAAACAAATCTCTTTAATAAATTCAGTGAAGTGGCTGAAGAGATTAAAGATATTAAGAAAATATTGGATGAGCACAAAGAAGAATTTGAAAGCATACATAGAAAAATATGGGAATATATGGGAATGAAAGGCACAATAAATGAAATACAAAATACACTGGAATCATATTATAATATACCTATTATTATATAATAGCAAATTTGAGGAGGCAGAAGAAAGGATTGGTGAACCTGAGGAAATGGCTTCCAAAAGTAAACATACAAAAGAAAAGATGAAGAATAGAATGGAAAAAATTGAACAAGGTCTCAGGAAACTAAAAGGTATCAAGAGACATGCAAGCATATGTGTCATGGGAGTCCCAGACGGTGGAGAGAAAGGAAAAGGGGCAGTAGGAATATCTGAAGAAATAATGGTAGAAAATGTTCCAACCCTATTGAAGAACATTGATATCTGTGTCCAAGAAGCACAATGTACTCCCATCCTAATAAATCCAAATATACCACTCTGAGACATATATTAATCATAATGTCAAATGCCAAAGACAAAGAGAAAATTCTAAAAGCAGCAAGAGAAAAGCCTTGCATACCATATAAGGATTACCCAATAAGATTAAGAGCCAATTTCTCATCAGAAACCATGGAGACGAGATGAGAGTGATATGACATATTTAGGACACTGCAAGAGATGAACTTCCAGCCAAGAATCTTATATCTGGAAAAGGGTCTTTCAAAAATGAGGGCGAGTTTAGAATATTCATAGGTAAACAGAAACAGAGTGTATTAGTCAGCCAAATGGGTGCTGAAGCAAAACATCAGAGATTGATTGGCTTTTATAAAGGGTATTTATTTTGTGGTAGAAAATTGCAGTTACCAGGCCATAAAGCATAAGTTACTTACCTCACCAAAGTCTATTGCCATGTGTTGGGGTAAGATGTCTGCCAACATCTGTGAGTTCACACTTTTTGGGTTCCTCTCTTCCAGGGGCTCCCTTTCTCTCAGGGCTCAGCTGCTGTGCTCTCTCCACAAGGCCAGCTGTAGACTATCAGGTAAATGGCTCTGTTTCTTTCCCCAGAACTTCTGCTATGTCTAAGGAGCCATCCCTATTCCTCTATTCCTGTGTTCTTCTACTGTGTGTTCACTTCCCAGGTTCCAGCTCAAAAACTCCCAACTCTGTTCTTTGCCATCTCTTTCCTCTGTGAGTCCCTGGCCACCAAATGGTGGGAAATCAATTCTCTACTGATGTGACCTAATCATATTTTAATCAATTAAAAATGATGCCTCTTATAGATCAGTTTACAAACATAATTCAATAACTATTTTTGGAATTCATAAACAATGCCGAACTTCTACACTGAGAGAGTTTGTAATCAAGAGACTGGCTTTGCAGGAAATACTAAAGGGTCTGCTACAGTCTGTAATTAAAAGGCAGGAGAGAGACACTTAGAAGAGAGTTTAGAAATGAAGATTGTACCAGTAAAAGTAACTAAGGGACTCAAAAGAATGGTGAAAATAAAATAAGATGGATGAAACCCAAAGGTCAAAATGGATAAAATAAAGACTACTTTTACAGTAATAACATTGAATGTTAATGGATTAAACTCCCCAGTCAAAAGACACAGACTGGCACAATGGATAAGAAAATATGAGCCACCTATATGGTCTATGCAAGAGAATCACCTTTAACCCAAGGATACCAATACATTGAAAGTGAAAGGCTGGAAAAAAGATATTCCATACATACAGTTACAATTAAAAAAGCCAGAGTAGCTATACTTATATCAGATGAAATAGGATTTAAAAGAAACTATTAATGCACAATCTGAGGAGGAAGTCAGGAAAAAAAATTCCATTTATGATAGTGACTAAAAAAATCAAATATTTAGGAATAAACTTTACCAACAATGTAAAGCACTTGTATTCAGAAAACGACAACTAATTGTTAAAAGAATTTTAAAAAAATGATCTAAATAATTGGAAGAACAGTCCATGCTATGGATTGGAACATTAAATATCATTAAGATGTCAATCTACTCAAATTGATATACAGATTCAAAGCAATCCCAATAAAAATTCCACCAGCATTAAAAAAAAAAAAAAAGGAAAACAATTATCAGATTTATTTGGAAGGGTAAGGGGTCCTGAATAGCCAGAAGCATCTTAAAAAAGAAAACCAAAGTTGGAGGACTCTCACTTCCAGACTTTAAATCGTATTACCTAACTGGTTATAGATGGGAATGTGGCTGAAAAATCTAGGGATATAAATACCAATTGAAAGAAAGCTAGAGAATAATCTAAGGACTGAATAACACAGTTATCCCAGAAGTGGATGAGAATAGTGGTTGATGGAACATATGCAAGATTATCCTTTGTAAGGTATAGCAGATGTATGTCACTATTGCAGGGTGGTGGGAATGTGGAGAAGCATGTGAAAAATACAACTGGAGTGACATGTGGACTGTGGCTAACAGTAATAATGTAATATTCATGCATCTATGCCAAAGATGTACTGTGTTGACAATGGCGGAGTATGGAAAAAGTATGCCAAATGTACACTATGGACCTGGTAATAGTCTGATGATATTATCTCATAATCTGTAACAATCATTCCACCACAGTATGGTGTGTTGATAGAGTGGTGTTGTGTGGAAATTCTGCACATGTGCGTGATTGTTTTATAAATTTACAATTTCCTTCATAAAAATATATGCAACAAATAATAATGAGTGAGTTGGTGGGAAAATACAGCAAATGGAAGATAAAGAGTATAGTTAGTGAGATTTTGATGATATTCTTTCATAATTTTTAACAAATGTCTCACAACAATGGAAGGTGTTGGTGGTGGGTTGATGTATGGGACCCCTCTATGATGTTGCGCATATTTGCTTTGTAAGTTCACAACCTTTACTGTACACTTATTGTTTATGTATGTTCATGTATAAATGATATAATAATAATAGCAATAGGGTGGATTGGGGGTAAAATACACCACATATAAGATACTTTGGTTAGCAGTAATATTTTGAGGATACTCTTTAAACTTTAGTTTAAAAAGTTTTAAAACAATGCAAGGTATTGGTGGTAGGGTGAGTTATAAGAGACATATAAGAAGTTATGTATTTTATTTTGTAAGTTCACAACTATTTCTATACACTTATTGTTTATGTATGTTTATGTATGTGTGATATACTTCAATAAATAAAAAAATACATTAGAGGCACATAAGTGCAGATTTTCATTGCTTGAAGACAGAATTAGTGATTTCAAAAACAGAACATATGAATAGATAAAGATAGGTGAACAGAAAGAGAAGAGAATGCAAACAACAGAACAGTGACTTAGATAATTGAATGACAATGCGAATTGCACAAACATTATCTTTATTGGTGTCCCAGAAGGAGAAAAGAATGGAAAAGGAGCAGAAAGAATATTTGAGGAAATACCTTATATTGAGAATATGCCTTATGAAAGGCATAAGTATCAATATCTAAGAAGGACAACTTGACCCAAACAAAATAATTCCAAATAGACCTACCCCAAGACACCTATTATGAAGAATGACAAATGTCAGAGGTGAAGAGAGGATTCTGAAAGCAGCAAGAGAAAATCAAAGCATCATATACAAGGGAAAATCAGTAAGATTAAGCACCAACCACTTAATCTTTCATCAGAAACCATGGAGGTAAGAAGAATGTGGTATGATGTATTTAAGGAACTGAAAGAGAAAAACTGTCAGCCAAGAACTCTGTAACTGGCAAAACTGTCCTTCAGAAATGAGAGGGAGTTCAAAATCTTCACAGACGAACAAAAACTGATAGAATATGTTACCAAAAGACCCGAATTACAAGAGATAATAAAGGTAGTGTTGCAGCCTGAAAGGAAAAAAAACAAGGGCAAGATATTTGGTGAATAGTTCAGAAATGAAGATTATTAGGAAGGTTAAACTAAAGGGTAATAAGACAGACATTAGGGAGTGGATGTGGCTCAATCAGACTGGCCCCTGTTGCCTCCTGGGGAAAACAACAACAACAACAACAACAAGCAAGACAAACAAACAAACCAACTCAGGGAAGCCAATGTGGCTCAGTGGTTGAACACAGGCTTCCCACATGCAAGGTCCCAGTTTCAATCCCTGGCACCTGGTAGCTAAAAAAACAGCACAACAACAACAGCAAAACATACACAGAGAGACACACAAAGAAGAAAAGAGACTGACAATAGGACAATATTACAACAGACAGCCAAAGGACAAAATGGATGAAGTTAGTAATATCTTTAGAGTAATAACATTGAAATTTAATAGATTGAACTTCCGAATCAAAAGACATAGACTCATTGAATGGATAAAAATATGAGTCATCTATATGTAATCTTCAAGACACCTCAGAAGTAAGGACATAACCAGGTTAAAAATATAAGGTTGGACAAAGGTATACCAAGCAAATAGTAACCAAAATGAGTTCGGGTAGTGATACTGATATTGGGGAAAATAGATTTCAAATGCAGAACTGTTATAAGGGATGATGAATGTCATTATATATTAATAAAAGGGGCAAGTCACCAAGACGAAATAACTATAATAAATAGTTTTACACTGAACGTGAGTGCCCCAAGATACGTGAGACACACAATGGAAATATTGAAGGGAAAATAGATGTCTCTACAATTATAATTGGAACTTCACTACACCACTCTCATTATTAGATAGAACATCTAGACAGAGGATAAATAAACAGAGAACTTAAATAATATAATAAATCCGTTAGACCTAAGAGACATCTATAGAGCACTGAACCCCAAAACAGCAGGATATACTTTCTTTTCAAGTGCTAATGAGTCCTTCTCCAAGATAGACCATATTTAGGGTCACAAGATAAGTCTCAATAAATTTTAAGAGATTGAAATTAAACAAAACTCTTTCTGTGACCATAACAAAATGAAGCTGTAAATCAATAATGGATGAAAAAAGGGAAAATTCATAAATATATGGAGATTAAACAACACAGTTTTAAACAAACAGTGGGTTGGAGAACAAATTGCAAGAGAATTCAGGAAATATCTTGGAATGAATGATAATGAGAACACAGCATATCAAAAGCTATGGGACACTGTAAAGGCTCCCTAATACCAAAGCCAGTGAATATACTACAAAAAAAGAAAATTACAGGCTAATATCTCTAATGAATATAGATGCGAAAATCCTCAGCAAAATACTTGCAAACAGAATCCAAAAGTACATTAAAACAATTACACGCCATGATCACGTTGGTTTTATCCCATATATGCAAGGGTTGTTCAACAAGAAAATCAATTAGTGTAATAAACTATATTGATAAATTGAAGAAGAAAAATCACATGATCCTCTCACTAATGCAGAAAAGGCATTTGACAAAATACAGCACCGTTTTTTATAAAAGTACTCCAAAAGATAGGAATAGAAGGAAGCTTTGTCAATATGGTGAAGTGAATAAATGAAAAACCTACAGCTAGCATAGTGCTCAAGGGTGAAAGATGTAAAGATTTTCCACTGAGATTAGGAACAAGACAAGGATGCCCACTATCACCATTGTTTTTCAATATTCTGTTAGTCAATATTGTGCTAGACAATTAGGCCAGTCAAAGAAATAAATGTCACCCAAATAGAAAAGGAAGAAGTAAAATTTTCACTATTTGCTGATGATATGATATAGAATCTCCTGAAAAATCCACAATAATCGCTACTCTACCTAATAGAGGTGTTGAAAAAAGAGGCAGGATACAAGACTAAATATGTAAAAATCAATAGCATTTCTATACACTACTGATGTACAATCTCAGGAGGAAATCAGAAAGAATATTCTATTTATAATAGCAACTAAAATAATCAATCATTATGTAATAAACTTAACCAAGAACATAAAGGACCTGTACTCAGAAAACAAAAAAAAAACATTGCTAAAAGAAACCAAAGAATACATAAATGGAAGGACAGTCTGTGTTCATGGATAGAAAGACTAAACATCGTTAAGATGTCATTTCTACCCAAACTGATTTACAGATTCAGCACAATCCCAAGAAAAATCCAAACAGCCTTTCTGGGAGCAGTGGAAAACCAATTATCAAATTTATTTGCAAGAGTATGTGGCCAGAATAGTAAAAAAGATTGTAAAAAAGAGAACAAAGTTGGAGGACTCACACCTGGACTTTAAAGCACATTACTTAGCTACAGTGGTAAAATGAGCATGTTACTTGTATAAAGACAGACGACAGCCTTATTGATCAATGGAACTGAATCAAGAATTCAGAAACAGACTCTCACATCTAAAGTCAAGTGATTTTAGACAAGGCTGTCAAACTCTCCCAGCTGGGTCAGAAAAGTCTATTAAACAAATGGTGCTGGGAGAACTGGATATCCATAACCAAAAGAAAGAAAGAAGACCCATATATCACACCTTATACAAAAATTAACTCAAAATGCATCAAGGATATAAATATAAAAGATACAACCATCAAACTCCTAGAAGAAAATGTAGGAAAACATTTTCAAGATCTTGTGGTAGACAGTAGTTTCTTAAATCTTACACCTGAAGCATGAGCAACAAAGGAAAAAAAAAGAGATAAAAGGGACCCCCTCAAAATTAAATACTTTTGCACCTCAAAGGAGTTTGTTCAAAGTGTGAAAATGCAGCTAACTCAATGGGAGAAAATATTTGACAACCACATATCTAATAACCATTTAATATCCATGATATACAAAGAGATCATACAACTCAACAAAAAAAAGGCACACTATCCGATAAAAAATGGGCAAAAGACAGCTGTCCAAAGAAGAATTACAAATGGTTAAGAAACACATGAAAAAAAGTTCAACATCACTAGTGATTAGGGAAATGCAAATCAGAACGACAATGAGATATCATTTCATACTTATTAGACAGGCCGCTATTATAAATCGTGAAACTGCAAATCCTGGAGAGAATGTGGAGAGATAAGAACTCTAATTCACTATTGGTGGGAATACAGAATGGTAGAGCCACTTTGGAGAACTGCTTGGCAGTTCCTAAGGAAGTTGAATATAGACTTGCAATGTAAATGGGCAATACCATTACCAGGTATATACCCAGAAGAACTGAGAGCAGACATGAACAGACATCTGCACACCAATATTCATAGCAGAATTATTCATGATTGCCAAAAGTTAGAAACAACCCAGGTGTCCATCAGCTGATGAATGGATAAACAAATTGTATTGCATTGTATACATACGATGGGATATTATGCAGTGGTAAGAAGAAATGAAGTTGTGAAGCATATGACAACAAGGATGAAACTGGAGAACATTATATTGAGTGAAGCAAACCAGACAGAAAAGGACAAATAGTATATGATTACACTATTTTGACGGAAATAAACTGTACAAACTCATGGAGTTAATAATTAGAATTAGGTCACCAGAAAATAGAAGGAGAGTAGAGAAAGGAAAGCTAAAGTTTAATCTGTGCAGAATTGGTAAAAATGTTGTTTGTAAACTTTTGGAAATGATTAGAAATGGTTAAAGCATAATATGGTATTTGTAACTAGCAGTACTAATGTATGGGTATGACAGTGGTTGAAAGGTAAAGACTAAGGTCATGTATATTACTAGAAGGAAAGTTAAAAACTATGACATGGGCTCTATAAGATAGTAAAACAACATATAAAACACAAATATGGTAGATATTGCATATATAAGATTGTTTTTACAAAATATTAATACAAATATACAAGAGAGAAGGAACAAGAATAGCAGCTATGTATGGCAGGGGAAGCATTGAGAGATTGAGAGGTGATGAGTTTTGGTTATTTGTTTGCTTGTTTTTTATTATTATTATCATTGGAATAAAGAAAGTGCTCTAAGAAAGACTGAAGTGATGAATGTACAAATATGTGATTACACCAAATGCCACTGATTGTTCACTCTGAATGAATTTATATATATATTTTAATATGTATCAATAAAATTGATTTAAGAAAAAAATAAAATAGTGGTGAATAGGTGGAGCACAGGGCATTTTGAAGGCATTGAAACTATTCTGTATGTTAGCATAATGGTAGAAATATTACCTTATACATTTATGAAAACCAATAGAATTATGCAACACAGATAGAGTGAACCAAAATATAAACGAGAGACTGGGTAACAATAATATATCAATATTCATCAATTGTAACAAATGTACCACACTAACGCACACTGTTAATTGTAAAAGAAACTGCTCAATTTTTCTTTACACCTAAAACTATTCTAAAAACAGTATATTAAAATAAGTAAGTAAATGAATAAAATAAAACCAGGGGCTTTTGTTTTATATAGATATGAGTTCAATTCCATCCTTATTGTTCTCTAGCTAAGTGATTAAGAAAAAGTGCTTAGTATCTCTGAGCCTCGCTTTACTTAGATATTTTAAATGAAATAATAATGATTGAAAGAATTGTGGAGATTGAAGTGTTAGCATGTCAAGTTTTAATTATAATAACTGTATGTAACTTTCTCCTTTGCTTAGTTTATGTTATTAAAATTATAGATGAAAATTAGAGGGAGTATTTTCTTCTCTACAAATTAATGTCATAGAGAATGATGTCTATCCTGGCATATAGACTGCAATTTTATATATATTTAGTATTCACTGTGTATTTAATAAATTGATGGAATTACACATATATTACCATTTGTTCACCATTTTAAAATAAGTATTTTATTTTATTATAATTTTAGATACACAAAACGTTGCAAATACATTACAGACTGTTCTTAGATTCTCCACACTCAGTTTTCCCTATTATTTCCTATTATCATCTTAAATCAATATGGTTCATTTGTCACAACTAATTTAAAAATGCTGACATATTGTTATCAACTAAAATCCATAATTTTTTCAGATCTCCTTTACTTTAACCTAAGAAACTTTTTCTACACTGGAATTCAATCCAGCATACTATATTACATTTAGCCATCAAGTTTCTTTAGGACTCTCTAGACAGTGACAATTTCTCCAACTTTCCTTGCTCTTGATGACCTTGACAGTATTAAGGAGGAAGAGACAAATCTTCTGGACATTATAAATCAAGTGGGGTTTTCTGATAGTTTTGTTATGATTAGATTGGAGTTATGGAATTTTGGGAAGAAGTCCACAAAGGGAAATTTCCATTTCATCACATCATATCAATAGTATATACTATCAGCCCGACTACTTACTGCTGGTGTTAACCTTGAACACTTTGCTGAGATAGTGTTGGCTAGTTTTCTCCACAATAAAGTTACTCTTTCTCCCCCTATTTCCATACTGTACTCTTTGGAAGTTTGTCACTATGTGTATCCTATACTAAAGTGGAAATCTATTGTCTACTTCCTTGGAAGTGTAGTATCTACATAAATCATTTGGAATTGATCTATATGGGAGATTTGTCTATTCTCTTGAATTATTTATTTTTAATGAATCACTTGTTTATAAGAGTATGGACTGGTGGATATTAATTTAATAGTGTGGATTAAAGTCATACCGTACTATTTAGTTTTTTGCATATATTTTTCCAGCCTTGGACATTGGGAGCTCTTTCAGCTAGGTACCATGTCTTTTTGATATATCCTCATCATTGTGCATATGTGTTTGTGTTGCAGGTGTTGTTGCTTTTTAATTGGATTTTTAAAAAATCCTTCTTTACTTTTTAACTAAAATATGTTCCAGTTCACCTTTTACATTCCTTTTAACAGCCCTAAAATCAGGCAAATATCCCAGGAGTCCTGTTTTCTATTATTTTATAATGGTATTAGAAACCAATATCTCTGCATGGGTGAACATTTATTTTTATTATAGTCAAGAAATATAACTAGGGGCCAAATTAACACCTTCAATTGTAAAAAAAAGGCCACATATTTTACCATAATCAAAGGAGTCCACCTGTAGATTAAGCTCTTTATCACATCTTGTTCATGTTTCTTAATTGGAAGGAAAGGGACACTTTAGGGAATGATTTTTCCCAGGCTCAGATGTTTCTTCACATTTATGTTAAATACTTCTCCAGGGAAAGCAAGAGAAGCACTTTGGAGTTAAAATCTTGGGTGATGGTGGATTTCAGTAAGTGCAGGATTAAACTGGGAAAAATTTACCAGGCTGGTGAGAACCTATGCCTCTTTGTGAGGTCAAACAGACACTGTTCCAAAATAATCAGCATTTTAGAAGCATCTTTTCTTTTTATTTGAATGAGTGGCTTCCAAATTACCCTGGTAATAAAAAAGCACAAGTGAACATTTTAACATCTGCATAAAACTGATAAGATTTTTATTAGGAAATAACTTATTTGTATTTATTAATCCTCAGAGAAAGTCAATCTTTTCAATCCAATGGTAAGTATCTAATGCATACAAGCCACTGTGGAAGGAGAGAAAATGAAGGGACTTTTCTAGGAGTAATTTACAGTCATGAATGAGTTGTGAAATGTGCACAGTAGTTCTTGATTGGAATGGGTACTTCAAATTGAGGGCTATTGGTAGTTGGTAGTCAGAAGGACAAGCAAATAGCAATATCTGTTTGAATGTTCCAGGCAATACTTCACAGAGGTGATAGCTTATATCATGCATATGGTAGGTTGCAGGCTTCTCATCTCCTCAGTGGAAAGTGAGTCTACAGTAGTATGGAACATTATATTATGGTACATTCTATGTACTTATGGGAAATCCTCTTTAATCCTTTCATTCATTCAGTAAATATTAATTACCTACTTTTATCCTAGATGCATAAATTTAGCTGTGAACAAATAGACAGTAATCCATGACCTTATATTGCTTCTTTCTAATGCAAGTCTTTCTTACTCCATGTCATCCTACTGTAAATCAATTACATGAATTTTACACCTGTGTGCATGTCTGTCTGTTTAGCATCTATCTAACCGTTTATCTATCTTCTATACCTATGTAAGGAGTTGATAGAAACGTTAAACAGTTTTTTACTGTGTTTTGCACAGTATTTGTGTATTTTCAAATAGTTTTGAAAAAAATACACTTGGAAAACTTTCAAGAATGCCTTTGAACCTACGGTTAATGACAATGCAGTGGTGTATGATGTTCAGAGCACTGAGAATCAGAACTACCTCTATATCTGATTCACAGTCCTACCCAGGCTCCCTAAGTGTACTGCTGCTCTTACTGCCTATGAAAAAGACAGTTTTGAGGCCTCAGTGACATGCCACAGAAAATATGTAATCACATCATTAGCTAAGATAAGATTTAAAAAACATTTTTAATGCAATATATCATATTTTAATAAATACAATTTATTTTACATACTATATATTTTCAAATATTAAGAAAGAGAACATATTAAAGAGTGGTTGCTTCTATGACTCTCTCCCACTCTCTTTCTTTCTCTCTATCTCTTTATTTACTCCATTTGTAACAGATTCCAGTAAGAGGATTAAGACTAATCCTGAATGAGGTGGGTCACACCTTAACTGAAGTAGCCTCATCTAAAGGCCTTACATACATTGGTTTTTTACCGACTGGATATGTTTTTCTGTGGTACATACAGCTACAAACTATCACAGGCTGCAATGATTGTTTTTGTACATGTGAGTAAGTGCATCTCTAGGAAATTGAATCACTGGTCTGACTTCTATTTGCAGTTACAATGATATAGATGTTGGAAATCACCCCCTAAGAGACTGTACCACTCAAACTCCTACCTAAAATATGAGATTGACAGTTTCCCACACCTTTGCCTGCACTACATGTTAAGAAACATTCATCAAAAGATCATTTTACCAATGTAATAGATGAAATGTGTATCTAACTGGAATTTTTATTTTTTTGTAGTTAACTATGAATGAAATTGAATATATTTTCATATGTTTAATTATTTTGATAAAGAGAAATGTCCCTTGTAAAAATGGTTCTGTAGCTCATTATTCATTTGGGTTGTCATTTTAAATATTGATTTATGAAACCTATTTATCATTGAAGAAATTATTCTTTTGAGTTGCAAATATATTTTACCAATTTCACACTATTTTGCCTTTGACTACATTATTATTGGGAGAGATAAATGTAGCTACATACATAAAATAACTTGTATAGTGTCTGGCATATATCTATTTGTAAATACATAATTAAGTTCACTTTTTGTTTCTATCTTCTCTTCCTTGAAGTTAGAATATGGACACTCAATAATAGAAATGACAAAAATTCTTTTGAAAATTTCAGCTATCACTCAGAGCTTCCTTAGCTCATATTTTCTGTCACTGGTGTTTAAACAGTAAATCTGAGTTTTGAAAGAATATTCTGATTTTAGGAAAATGCCCCTCTCTCCTTTACCTTAACTATAGATGGTCTCAGTGTCTTCATTATCTTAGGAAATATTGATGAGAGATCCAAAAAATAATGAATAAGGAGATGAATTTAACTGTGGACAACATGATATGATAAAAAAGTACAAAATTTAATGTGAGGTTGCAGTAAAACTGGAAACAAGAAAGATTTGAGTAGTAAATTATGCATAAATTGTCTCTATTTTTGTAAAACACTACCCCTAATATTGATAGGTCCTTGCTGAAAACTGAAGAAAGAAATTCAGATCAGGAAATTATCTACTTGTGCAGAATCCAGAAAATTAATGTTTATTATGTTTGAAAAGTGATTTACTTTTTCATTATTTCCTATTGCACTTTCCTGTGCAATCAGGTAATAGTTTTAATAAGTATTGTGAGGTTTATTTCATTCAGAAGAACATCAGTATGCTGAAAGTTAACTGATTACCCATTGATAAGGACAGTTCCATGATCAAGCATATATTCAAGCTCCAAATGTGCTTTTTTATAAAATTAGTCATTTTCTCCTTACAGTTGAATGTTTTCTAACCTGTGCTTTCCTCAAATTGGCTGAAACAATGCAACAAAACAGCAGTGTAACTGAATTCATACTGTTAGGATTAATACAAGATCCTTTGAGATAGAAAATGGAGTTTGTAATCTTCTTCATTTTATATGCGTGAAACGTGGTAGGGAATTTGCTCGTTATTGTGACTATCAACTTCAGCTGGATACTTGGAAGCCTCATGTACTTCCTATTTTTCTTGTATTTTGCTGATTTCTGCTTTTCAACTTTCACAGCACCTTGGCTAATTGTGGATGCTCTCACTGCAAAGAAAATCATATCTTATAATGAGTGCATGACACAAATTTTTGCACTACATTTATTTGGCTGCATGGAGATCTTTGTCCTCATCCTCATGGCTATTGATTGATATGTGGCCATCTGTAAGCCCTTACATTACCCACTCATCATGAGATGGCAGGTCTGCATCATTTTGATTATTTTTGCCTGGATAGGGTCTTTCATACATTTTATAGCTCAGATTGCCCTGGCCTTGAGATTGCCTTTCTGTGGACCCAATTTGATTGATCATTACTGATGCAATTTACAGCCCTTGTAGAAACTTGCTTGCATGGACACGTATGTAATTAACCTACTGCTGGTGTCCAGTAGGATTTGCTTAAACAGTGCCATGCTCCTATGATTTCATACATTGTCATCTTGCATTCTCTGAGAAACCACAATGCAGTAGGGTGGAAAAAAGCCTTCTCAACTTGTACCTCCCACATCATTGTAGTCATCTTATTTTTTGGACCAAGTACATTCATGTATAGACGTCCCCCAACCGCTTTCCCCACAGACAAGATGGTGGCAGTATTTTATACTATTGGAACTCCCTTTCTCAACCCACTCATCTACACACTGAGAAATGCAGAAGTGAAAATTGCCGTGAAAAAATTATGGAGTATTAAAATTACCTCAGAAAGCACAGGATGACTTGAATTTCCAATTACTTACTGAATCATGGTTTGATTAAATCAGTGCATATATCAAATATGGCAGTATGTGATTATTTGGGGAAGAACATACAATTGTATATAAGGTTGTGGGCTACTACATTATTCTAGTTCACAGAGATGTTGAATGCCAAGACACCATTTCTTGTTTCAGAGTAAAGTGTCAGTTTAATTCAGGCAATTATAGACTAGGAGTCTTTCCTTTCTATATATTCTCTGCCTCCCAATCATACTATATCTGGAGCATAAGCCTGACTCTCCCTATGCACTATAATATCAAATGCATCTGATGGGCTTACTTTTTTCTATGTCCTGAACTCACCCTGGTAACTTTCCTGACATCAGCCTGAATTGTTCTTTTCTTGAGAGCTCCTTTCTGGCATTGCTTACCATAAAATTGATTTATCAACTGTGAATCTGCACACTGGTTTATTACGATAAAATATCTTTACTCAATAAAAGCTTTTCCAACTTCTGAGCATCCATAAAATATTTAAAAAGACTTAATTCATCTGTGAAACATTTCCACATAGGTATCCATTCCACTTTATCGCCGATTTGTCTTTAAAAAGTTCCATATTTTTAAATCAGAGAATTTGGGAAATGTACTTATATTATAAACTATATTATTCTCATTGTTTGCTTGTGTTAACATAACTGGAAGATTATTTATGGGATGTTTACAATATAGTGTTACAATCGCCTTCATCACATTTGCTATGATTGGTGAATGGAAGCTGCAGCAACAGAATTTTTAAAATTCAAGAGCATGGAAATTAAAATAATGTATACCATCAAGATTAAATAACAATATGCATATACTGCAGAGGAACAACATATTGCATGAAAATGAAAACGAGAAAGAAGGAGTCTGTTTTGAAGATAATTAATAGTATGATATTATTTTATTTAAAGATATATTGTGTAAGTGAAATGAATGAAATTATAATGGGAATTTATAGAATGTCCAAAACATTTGTTTTCAGATAGTGGTAGTAAGGAGAACCCATGTTGACGCAGGTAGCTGCCTTTTCTTTCTATTTGACCTGCACAAATTAAGGGGTTGCCTAGAATTCCAAGTTAGAATTGTCAATGCTCTTTTGGTACCATTCTGCTGTGGGTTTTATCATGAATGGTTATATTCATTGGCTTTAGTATCCTAATATTCAACACATCTTTTCTGTACACACCTTTAGTAACCATTACAAGTTTTTCTTTCATTTCAGATGTTGCTTGTGATTTTTAATTGTACAAAACTTAATAACAGCTTATATTCACAAGCCATCTTGTGAGAAATGATTAAAAAATAAACTTAGGAAAATTCCATGAGTTTTCTGTTCTCGCTTTTTTTTCCTACTGTGAGATTAAGAAGTGCAGCGTCTATGATGTAGCCTCACATAAGGAGGGCCACATATTTATTAGACAAAGGAAATGTCATGGATCCATCAAAAAATTATCTAATCTCTTTCATCACAACAGCACAAACATACACACTCAAATACATGCCAAAAAACCCCACAACAACACATTAAAAAAAAAAAAACTAAAAACACACACTGACTACTTAGCTTTCTATCATTATTTGCCTTTCAGAAGAATAAATGAATGTAGGAAGTAGAGAATCAAATAAATGAACAAAAATGTAATGAAATATAGCAATAAAGTAAAGAATGTGAAGCATCTATATAGGAGGAAAAATCCTGGAAGGATTTGCATGATTCAGAAATACTTACAGGGGAGTGGGTGTAGCTCAGTGGTTAAGTGCCTGCTTCACATGTATGAGGTCCTGGGTTCAATCCATGGTACCTACTTTTAAAAAATTGCTTATGCTCAAATTAAACCTGGAATCTTGAAGTATCAATTTTTTATTTTATTTTATTTATTTTTTTTTTTAAGGATTTATTTATTTATTTACTTTTATCCATTTTTACACCCCTTCCCCCTGCCCCCCCCGTTTTTGCTGTTTCTGTGTCCATTCGCTGGGCAACTCTGTGTCCATTTTCTGCCCTCTCTTCTCATCCTTCTCCTCCTGTCTTCACTGGGATTCAATCCTTGGAATCTCTGATGTAGGAGAGAGGCATCCTGCCCGCGCCACCTTAGTTGCTGGTTTTTCGGTGCGTCTCATCTTGCCTCTCCCTTGTGTCACTCTCCTATTATGTCATCATCTTGCTGTGTGGCTCGCGGGAACTGGTGGTGCACCCGCGCACCGGGCCTGGCGGCCCACGCACCTTCTATATATTTTTAAAATTTTTACCAGGAGGTCCCGGGGATTGAACCCAGGTCCCTCCATATGGGAGATGGACGCCAACCAGATATAGTCCCCTGCTATATCTCTTAAGGTTGACCAGAGATACCTAGAGTTACAGTCTTTTCCCATACAGGATGGTCATATAATAAATCAGGCTTAGTTTATCACCAGCATTCTAAAAACCAGACCTAGGGAGGAAAACGAGGTCTGGGGACACATGCATGGTTTCTAATATAGCGAATGTTTAGCCCACCCTGATTATCACAGAATCAGGACAGTGAGAATATTCGCAGTGAAGTATTAATTTTTAACTTCTGGGACACCATATCTAATCAATGAAAAATTTGAAGTGACCATCCTTTCCAAAAAAGGAAGCTATAAATTATAATTACCATTTTATTATAGAAATAGATTTTCTGAGGTGTTTTTTTGTTGTTGTTGTTGCTATCATACTATAAATGAAGATACAAAGCCACTTCTGTATTAGACCTTGAAAAAATGCATAACCTGAATTTGATCATAAGGAAACATGGTACAGATCCAAACTGAGGATTAATTTACACAGTAATTTGCCTATAAGCTTCAGAATTTTCAAGGCCTTAAAGCCAAGGGCTGACATAGGGTTTATTCCAGATCAAAGGAGACTAAAGAGAAATGCTACCTTACTACAATGTGTGATGTTGGATTCGATCCTGAATTCAGAATGGTAAAATAGCTAAAAAGGGCTTCACTGGGACTGTTCATAAAATTTGAACATAGACCAGGTTAAATAAGGTATGAATATTAAATTCTTTTGGGTTTGTAAAATATCATTTTACTGTGGTTATGCAGAATGTTTTATTCTTTTAACAATGCACACCGGAGCATTTAGGGAAGAAAGGGCATGATGCCACTTTTGCACTCAAATGGTTTGTAAAAAACTTACATCCATTTTTATAAATGGAAAGAAAGGAAAAAGAGAAGGAAGGAAGGAGGGAAAGAAGGAAAGAAGAAGGGAGGGAGGAAAGGAGGAAGGAAGGAAGGGAGAAAAGAAAGGAGGAATGGAAGGAGAGAAGGAGGGAGAGAGACAGGGAACATTGTGGAGCAAATTGTATACAATTGGTGAAAGTGAACAAAAGATGGTTATGGGTGTTACCTGTCCTATCCTTGCAATGTTTATGTAAGAATGAAATTATGTCAAAATTAAGAGTCAATATATGAGGATAAGTATTTTAGTGTCCTGTTTGCTAAATCTAATACCATGTAATGCGTTAACTTAAATAAATAACAGGAGCTTTCTCGCTCAAGATTTTGAGGCTAAGAAAAGTTCACAATCAAGGTATCATCAGGGCAATAATTTCTTCTAAAAAAACTGTAGTTTTATGGGTCTGGCTGCCAGGGTTCCTTGGTTCTTGGCTTTTCTGTCATATTAAAATACACACGGAAGCCTCTCCTGCCTTTCATTTCCCTTCCTTTTTACTTCGACTTTCAGCTTCTTGTTGGTTCCTCTCACTTTCTATCTTTGTGACCTTCTCTATAAGGTCATTAGTAATAGGATTAAGACCCATTCTAATTCAGCTGGTCAGACCATAACTGAAGCAATCTCATCCTCAGGTCCTATTTTACAGATTCACAGCCATAGGAATAGTTTAAATTAAAGAACATAATGGCCAACGTTCACCTTGCCCCTTGACCCAGACTGAAAATTGGGTTCCAGGAATAGAAGGGAGTAAGGAAAGCTGGACTTTGTAGATGTGAAACAATAAGAAAAGGAAGTTAAGTTTTCAGATAAGGGTAAGTTGATCCCTGGCTCTTAGAAACTGTGCTACTAAGGGGACTTGGTGCAAAAATCCCAGTTAAAGTTAACTGGAAAGGTAGTGATCAACCACATCATAAATTCTTAGGGAAATGGAATAAAAAAAAAATTGATTCAATTTCCAAAGACAGAAAGTAAGATAGACAATGAGGGCTCAAGAGGATGAGTTTCAACGGGTTCTTTTCTAGAAAATGAACCACTGTCTGGGGAAGTAGTCTTAATGATGTTGAGATGGTTTGGGCATTTGTGCTAGTCTCTTTCTTTCTTTCTTTTTTCTATTTTCTATCTGGTTACATCATGGTCTTTTTGGTGCCTCGCTTCACGGCACCGGGGACTGGACCCACCCGCACAGTGCGGATCTGGCATGACTTTTTTCTTTCTTGAGCAGGAGATCCTGTGATTGAATCCGGGTCCTCCTTTCGGTAAACAGGAACTCAATTACTTGAGCCACAGCCGCTTCCTGTGGAATCTTTCTTCATTTATTTAAATGTGACTAGTGTTTCAAGATTCAACTCTGATATTATTTATTCCAGGAGCTATTTTGTTTTAGGTTACTACCTTCATATACTCAGCACATAAAAAACAAAAAACAAACAAACAAAAAAAACATATATAGGGTGATTGCATCCTCTCGGACTATAAGTTATTCAAAGACTGTGATTATTAAATCACTGGATTTTAATAACATGTACAATGTTTGTCACAAAGCAGGCAATGAATAAATTCGTAAAAGTGGCCAGAAATGTGTACATATTATTCTATAATTCTTACTTCACAATGCACCTGAAAACAATTTCTTATTGATTTTGAGAGTTATTTACATAATAAAGAAGGTGTGTCTTTGTCTTTCATATGTGTTATAAATATATTTTCAAGGTTCTCAGCATTTGTAGTTTGCTTTTATGATATTGTTGAAGAATAAATGTCATTGTTAGAAAGCATTTTCTCTATATCTTCGATCACAGTAGAATCTCAAGAAATCTTAGTCCCTTTTTATTTTTGCCTTCTCTCCACTGAAGTCAAAGTATGACACCTATGATGTGTTCTACAGAATGCAAACTATTGAAAAACATCAGGAATGGCCTAAAGTTTTACAGAAGCTTATCACAAAAGCTTGAACTGAAAACTGAAATGCATGAAGATATCCTCATTAACAGCAAGTTAATGCCTTTCCACTTCCCTTAAATTTAAAGCCTCAGTGCCCATCTGTACCTTAAGAAACTTTATTAAGGTATTCAGAGAAAAACTGGAAATAGGATGGAATTGAACTTTAAAAAACACATAATAATTTACAAAAATGAAAGTTAATAGCATGAGCTGAATTTGTAAGTAGAAACAACTAAGAATTATAAGAGGGGGAGAAAAAGGTAAACAACAAGTCTATAGTTAAGGCAATAGAATATAATAAATGTTTATGAAATTTAGAATCCTAAAGTGCTCTTCACTGCAGTATTTTTTTTACACAATTCTTCAGCAATTGTCTGGGGCATATGGTTTTGAGTTTCTTTGAAGGTTTTTTTTTTTTCCTTTGTGGTTGTTGCTGTTGTTTCTCACGGACAAAAATAAGCTCAAATATTAACCCAAGTATTCTCTCAAGGTTCAAGGAATATGACAGTGGAATGAAATAAATTATACTCGGGAAATCTTATTTTGGAGTAAATTATCTCTATTATTGACAATCTTATTTTTTTATTTGGACATAGTAAAAATTAAATATTATCAATAGATAGAGTTAATATCATTTTGTCCATAGGATAAAACTATCCAGATAGGCAAATGATTCTCTAAGCTAGCAAAAATGGTAAAACTCAGTGAGAGGAGATTTTGAACTCAAAGCTCAAAATTCTTTTTATTATTACCTTATGTTCCTTAATTGTGCTTTCTCAAGTGCACTGAAGCCATGCAACAGAATAATACAGTGATTGTGCTTATATATCTAGGACTGACACAGAGTTCTACAAAACAGAGAATGATTAAAATCTTTTTCATTTCTACTTGAGGACCATGGTGTGGAAATTTCTCATTATTGTTATCATGAGGTTCATCTAGACTTTTGAAATCTCCATATATTTATTCCAAATGTAACTGGCCATTACAACATTCTTTTTTCAAATATCATATCCCATAGACTAAATCTGGAAGCTACTCTGCAATGAATGCAATATCCAACAATGATTACATAATCCAAGTTTTGCACAAGGCTTTTGTGACATCAAGATCTTGGTTCTCCTCCTCGTGACTGCTAATCTCTGTGTAGCAATCCTTAAGTCCTTCTTTTACATAGTAATCATGAGAATACAAAAAGCTTGATAGCTCCTTTGGCTTCGATAAAGTCCATTTTGTATTCTGCAGCCAGATTATCCTGAGTCTAAGATATTCATTCTTTGATCCTGATTTGATTGTTCACTAGTACTCTGATATGAGTCTGCTGTAACTTGCCTGCATGGATACTTATATGATCAAACTATTGTTGATTCCCCATGGGGCCATGTGCACAGCAATTTCCTGGGTTCTGATGACCTCATATGTTGCCATCTTTCATTCAATGAAAACTACATGAGATTTTAAAAGCAGAAACATTTCTCCAGCCAAGAAAGATATGGTAGGAGAAGTCAGAGAGAACTGAAAGATGAGAATGACTTCAACCCACATTGAAGATGGAGAAGGCAAGAAGATGAGGAATACAAGTGACCTTTGTGAGATTAGGGAGTCTGCTGGCTGACAGTTGGCATTTAAACAAGGAACTCAGCTCTGCATTTGCAAGGAAGTGAACTCTGCCATCAAACTAAAAAGAACTTAGCAGTAGATTCTCCCACAAAGCCTCCAGATAAGTGCCCAGGCAGATTGATAACGTGATTTTCTCCTTTTGAGAACAAAAGCAGAGACCAGCGTACCTCAACTGAAACATTGCGCTCCCTGAACTACCTCCAATATACTCACCACTCATTCTTTTTTTTTTTTTTTAATTTATTTTTATTGTGGGTAAAAATCACAATTCTCACAATACATACAAACATTTGCAAAATGATATATAAATATATATGCATATATGTATATTTGCTTACAATAATGTTATATATATATACATATATTTTAAGAGGTGCTTAGATTACCCAAAATATTACTTTATTTGTACTGTATGGAGTATGATGAGGGAATGGGAAAAGTTAGTGCTATGATTATAAAGTC
>JAKSZT010054213.1:273022-296792 GCA_026826555.1 Tolypeutes matacus | reverse complement strand
GGGTTTCTCCAGAGCCCCCAGGAGCTCCACTATTTGGGTAGTATCCACTTCAGCAGTTTATGAGATCCTGCTGAGATGTGCGTAAATGTTACTTCTGGGATAAGTTTGGAAGACTTCACTTTGAAGTCTCTTAGCTATATAAACTCATTTATGTCTTTACCATTTCCCCTTTTATTTGAGGTCTTTTTCCAGTTGCATTGCTAGTTGGTGCTTGGTAGCAATCCCTCAGTGCCAGGAAGGCTCAGCCCCAGGAGTCATGTCCCATGCTGAGAGCAAGGTAATGCATTTATATGCTGAGTTAAGCTTAGAGAGAGGCCACATTTGAGCAACAAGGAGGAGCTTAGGAGGCAACTCTTAGGCACCCCACAACAATAGGCTAAGTTTTAATTTCATGAGCACAGGCTCATAAGCATAGTCATCAATATTAAGGGCCCTTCAGTGGACCATCATCCTTCACCAGTCATTGCCCCTGCACTTGGGCCTGTCATTGCTCCATTAGAGAATGTGGCAGAACTCTCCAGGATGGGAACTCAATATTCTTTTGGTTATTAAGTGAGTCTCCACCCACTGTGACAATGCCCCATCAACATTTGAACATTTTTATATACCTTATATGTAGGTCCAGGTGAACTTCCTTCCATGTGTCCCCCATCACTGACACCCCACACCAATGATCCTCCCCTGCCCCTGTTGTAACCCTTCTGTAACCCAAAGCTTTTTCAAAAATTGTCATTAAAATTGACAAATGCAATTGACAGGAAAATGAAATAATAACGATAAGTTTAAATATAAGAAATTAAATACATAAACATTTTAAAAAATAAAAATTAAATTAAAAGCTTGGGATATTAAAAAATGATGAAAAATATTTTTAAATTTTTTTTTGATATTTCCCCTTCATCACTGTAATATCTGGTGTCTTGTTTGTACAGTGGCATTTTCTTCCATATATTCCCCAGTGTCTTGCTATTTTTCATTTTGTTTTCAAAGAAGTTTTAGGTCACAGTAAAGTCTCATTCAGAATACAGGAGACTCTCATATACCCAACATCCTCCCCTTTTCCTCCTTCTCATATTAAATATCTTTTTATATGTGGATGGTACCTTTGTTATAACATAGTGAACATATTCAATAATGAAACATAGCTACTAAACATGGTCAATAGTTTACATTATGGCTTACATTTTAGACCATACCCTTTTATAAATTTTGATGATATTTAACATGGCCTGTGTCCATCATTATAAGATCATGTACAACACTTCCATTGCTGGATAAATACCCCCTGTTCGATCTATTCTATTCCTCCCTCCCCCTCCCCTTTGAGCCCATGGCAAACCCATGGCTTCACTTCTTGAATGACAATATTCATAGTTATATGCAACAACACTGAGTTCCTGACACACTGGTTTGTCCTACCTTATTAGGAACCACCCATGATCTGGAGAGACTCCTGCCTCTTTATTTTTGAAGAAATCAGCCCTCCTGAGAATGGGAGTCTAAATCCTTCCTGCTCATTATGTGGGTCTCTACCCACTGACACACAAAACCTTATAACAACATGATCACTCACATACTCCCTAGAAGCCTGCACCAAATGCACCCTGTCCCGCATGCCCACCCATCCAAAACACTAAACTGGTAACACTTCCTTGTCATATTGCCATAAGAGCAATCCCAACTTTGTACTTTCAACCACATACCCACAAATCCCCAGTGTTCACCTGGTCTCTCTCCCAACCCTCTCCCCAGTTTCCTGGGCTTTCCAACCCACCCTCCCCAATCTACCCACCTGTCAAACCACCACCCACCCCAATAATATCACTACCCTCCTGACATATCCCTTCAATACGCAACTACACACTTTACCTTACCATAGATTACATCTGTATGAGTATTGGCTTACAAACTTCTTCTCCCTTTCTATTTCCTGTAAACCTATTTTCCAGAAAATAGCTATCTGAGTCTGTTCAATTTGCTTAATTCATATCAGTGAGGTCATGTACTGTTCATCCTTCAATGCCTGGCTTGCATCAGTCAACATAAGGTCCTCAAGATTCATCCATGTTATTCATGTAGCAGTTTGGCAGTTTGATATAGTTATGATTTCCAAAAGTAGATATTGGATTTGCTTGTAAACTGGTCTGTTAATCTGGGCATGATTAAGTTATGATTAGAGTGTTGACTGGGCCATGTCAGTAGGACATTGAGCCCCACCCCTTGGTGGGTGGGGAATCAAATATAAAAGGCATGGCAAAGGACAGAGTTGGAGCAGTTTTTGAGTTGGAGTTCTCAAGTTGGAGTTTTGATGCTGTAGCCTGGGGGTGGGTGAGCCGACAGAGGAGCTTGATCGTGAGGAAGGAGAGAAAGCCCCGGGATAGAGACAAGCCATTAACCTGATAGTCTACAGCTGGTCTTGTGGAGACAGGCAAAGCCTGTCTAGAGGTGACATTGTAAAGGAAACAAAGGAGCTAAGCCCAGAGAGAAATGGAGCCCCGGGAACAGAGGAACCCAAGGAGCCTGAACCCTGACAAACATTGGCAGCTGCCTTGCTTCAACACATGGCAATGGACTTTGGTGAGGGAAGAAACTTATGCTTTATGGCCTGGTAACTGTAAGCTTCTACCCCAAATAAATACCCTTTACAAAAACCAACCAATTTCTGGTATTTTGCATCAGCACCCCTTTGGCTGACTAATACATCCCATGTGTTAGCACTGTATTCCTTCTTACAGCTGAGTAATATTCCATTGTATGTATGTATGTACCATATTTTGTTTATCCATTCATATGTTGATGAGCATTTGGGTTGATTCCAATTTTGGCAATTGTGAATAATGCCACTATGAACATTGGTGTGCATATATTTGTTCGTGTCACTGCTTTCAGTTCTTCCCAGCAGTGGAATTGCTGGATAATATGGCAGTTCTATATTTTGAGGAACCACCAAACTGTCCTCCACAATGGCCATATCATTCTACATTCCTACCAGAAGTGGATGAGGGTTCTCATTCCTCCACATCCTGTCCAACACTTATAGTCCTCTGTGTTTTAATAGCTGCCTGTCTAATGGGAGTAAGATGGTATATCACTGCAGGTTTGATTTGCATTTCCCTAATAGCTAACAATGTTGAGCATCTTTTCATGTGCTTTTTAGCCATTTGTAATTCTTCCTTGGAGAAGTGTCTTTTCAGGTCACTTGCCCATTTTTCAAATGGCTTGTTTGTCTTTTTTATATTCAAGATATAGGGTTTCTTTACATATGCTGGATATTAGGCTCCTATCAGATATAAGTTACCAAATATTTTCTCCATTGGGTAGGCTGTCTTTTCACTTTCTTGACAAACTCCTTTGAGGTACAAAAGGTTTTAAATTTGAGGAGGTCCCATTTATCTATTTTTCTTTCACTGCTGGTGCTTTGGGTGTGAAGTTCATAAAAACATTACCTATTACAAGGTCCTGTAGATGCCATCTTCCAAGGTCTTTATGGTCTTCACTCTAATATTTAGATCTTTGATCCATCTTGAGTTGATTTTTGTATAAGTTGGGAGCTGATGTTCCTCGCTCATTCTTTTGGATATGGATATCCAGTTCTCCAAGCACCATTTCTTGAAGAGGCCATTCTCTCCCAGTTGAGTTGGCTTGGTGGCCTTGTCTAATATCAGACATATCAGTATATGTAAAAATCTATATCAGAGCTCTCAATTCAGTTCCATTAGTCATTATGTCTATCCTGTGTCAATACCATGCAGTTTTGACCACTGTAGCTTTGTAGTATGCTTTAAAGTCAGGTAGTGTGACACCTCCAATTTCATTTTTCTTTTTCAATATGACTGGCTATTCAGGGCCTCTTGCCCTTCCAAATAAATTTTATAGTTAGTTTTTCTAATTCAGTAAATATGCTGCATTGATTTTTATTGGGATTGCATTAAATATGAAGATTAGTTTGGGTAGGATAGACATCTTAATGATGTTTAGTCCTCCTATCCCTGAACAGGGAATATACTTCCATTTATTTAAGTCTTCTTTGACTTCCTTTAACAGGGCTGTGTAGTTTTCTGTGAATAAGTCATTTATATCTTTAGTTAAGTTTATTCTTAAGAAAGTACTTTTTAGTTACTGTTGTAAATGGTATTTTTTTCTTGATTTCCTCCTCAGATTGCTCGTTATTGGTGTACAGAAATGCTACTGATTTTTGAGCATTGATCTTAAAGTCTATGACTTCAGTGAACTCATTTATAAGTTCTAGAAGATTTGTTGTAGATTTCTCAGGGCTTTCTATGTATAGAATCATGTCATCTGCAAATAGTGAAATTTTTACTTCTTCCTTTCCAATTTGGAGGCCCTTTATATCTTTTTCTTGTCTCAGTGCTTGAGAAAGTACTTGTAAGACAACAGTTAAAAGGAGTGGTGATAGTGGGCATCATTGTCTTGTTCCTGATCTTAGAGGGAAAGCTTTTAGGATTTCACCATTGTATATGATGTTAGCTTGGGTTTTTCATATATCCCCTTTATCATGTTCAGAAAGTCTTCTTCTATTCCTATCTTCTGCAGTGTTTTTATCAGGAAAGGGTGCTGTATTTTATCGAATGCTTTTTCTGCGTCTATAGAGATGATCATATGATTTTTTTCTTTTGATCTGTTTATGTGGTGTATTACATCCATTTTCTTATGTTGAAACATCCTTGCATACCCAGGATGAAACCCACTTGGTCATGGTGTATAATACATTTGATGTGTTGTTGAATACGATTAGCAATTATTTTGTTGAGGATTTTAGTATCTAGATTCATCAGAGAAATTTGTCTGTAATTTTCCTTTCTTATGGCATCTTTGTTTGACTTTGGTATTAGGCTAATGTTGGCATCATAGAATAAGTTAGGCATTGTTCCTTTATTTTTGTAAGAGATTTAGCGGGATTGGTGTTAGTTCTTTCCAGAATGTTTGGTAAAATTCACCTGTAAAGCCATCTGGTCCTGGGCTCTTCTTAGTTAGGAGGTTTTGATGACTGATTCTATCTCTTTACTTGTCATTGGTCTGTTGCATTAATCAATTTCTTCTTTCATCAATGTAGGCTGCTTGTGTGTTTCTATGAATTGTCCATTTCCTCTAAATTATCTTTCTTGTTGACATATACTTTCCAAAGTATCCTCTTATGATACTCTTTATTTCTGTTAGGTCGGTGGTGATATCCCCTTCCTCATTTATGATTTTGTGTATTTCTATATTCTCTCTTTTATTTCTTTGTTAGTCTAGATAAGGGTTTAGTCAATTTTATTGATCTTCTCAAAGAACCAGCTTTTGGTTTTGTTTATTTTTTCTAGTGCTTTCTTATTTTCTATTTCATTTAGTTCTCCTCTTACCTTTGTCATTTCCTTCTTTCTAGTTCTTTCAGGTTGGTTTGTTGTTCTTTTGTTAATTCCTCTAGGTGGGCAGTTAGGTCTTTGATTTTAGCTCTTCTTTTTTGATATATGCATTTTATAGCTATGAATTTCCCTTTTTGTACAGCTTTTGTTTCATCCCATAGGGTTTTTTTTTTTTTTTTTTTTTTTATAATTTATTTTTATTTTTTTTTAAAAGATCCTTAGATTACATAAAAGTTACACAAAAATTATAGGGATTCCCATATGCTCCACCACCCACATCTCCCACAACCTCCCACATAAATATCCTCCATTAGTGTGGCACATCACCTGCAATGGATATACATATCCTGGGTCTTTGCCATTAAGCATGGATCATAGTTCACATTGTAGACCACACTCTCTACCCCACAGTTCTGCATGTCATATGATGATATAAAATGGCCTATATCTTCATTGCAATATCACTCAGGATAATTCCCAAGTCCCGAAAAAGCCCCTGTATTACAACTGCTTTTCCCTTTTCCTGCCTGCAGAACCTCCATTAGCCACTGGCTCCACATTAATGTTGTAATTTCTTCCATTGCTTGAATCACAATATGTCTATAACAGAATACCAGTAAGTCCACTCTAGTGCATAGCTCTTCCCCCAATCCTGAGGAGTCTGGGATGGTGATGTGCACTCCACCTCCAATTGAGAGGGGGCTTATATCCCATGGATAAGATGGATAAGATTATGCTGCCTACAGCTGCAAACTTTCTCCATTCCCTGGGATGGCCATTGTCCATCATTATCTTCCTGCCAGGTGTCCTGGTTGAGTCCACTGAGCTGTATAGTAGGAGTTGCAGCTCCACCGAGGTTCCGGGCCCAGCTGGCACATGGATAGCCCAAAGAATCCAGTCTCTGGATGTACACCTACAAACTCCAGCACCATGTACAGGTTTGAATAGAAGGGACAGATGAACCATGTGTAGGGAAGACATATTTGAGTCAAACTCTGTCACTAGCAGGCGCACAGATACCAAAGTAGAGCCCACTGGCAAGGCACCAAACTCCAGAGCTCTCCACCCTGACATAGGACTTGGGTGTCTCCAGAGCCCTCAGGAGCCCCTCTATTTGGGGTGATATCCACTTTGGAAGCAAATGAGATCCACTGAAATGTGCATAAGTGAGACTTCTGGGATCACCTCCCAACTCACTTTGAAGACTCTTAGCCATATGAACTCATTTGTCTTTACCTTTTCCACCTTTTATTCAAGGTCTTTTTCCAATCGTATTGCCAGCTGGTACTTGGTAGTAATTCCTCAGTGCAGGGGAGTCTCATTCCTGGGAGTCATGTCCCATGCTGGTAGGAAGGTAATGAATTCATATGCTGAGCAACAAGGAGCCTCTCAGAAGGCAACCCTTAACACCCCATAACAATAGGCTAAGTTTCAATTTCAAGAGCAAAGAGTCATAAGGCTAGTCATCAATAACAAGGGCCCATCAGTGGATCATCCTCCTTTGCCAGACACTGCCCCACATTTCGGAGACTGTTGCTGCTCCCTTGGAGAATGTGGGAGAGATCTCCAGGATGGGAATTCAGTATTCTCTCATTTATTGAGTGATTCTCCACCCACTGTGACCATGCCCTGTGAGCATTTGAAAAATTTTATATACCTTGTATGTATGTTCAGGTGAACTTCCTCCCTTGATACCCCCCACCAATGATCCTTTCCCATCCCAGTTGTAACCCCTCTGTGACGCAAAGCTTCCCTTAAAGAGGAAGCAAAACAATAGGCAAATACAATTAAAAGGAAAATGAGATAATAATAAATTTAAATGCAGGAGATAAAATGCATGAAAATTTAAAAAAAAATGAAATTAAAACATTGGGATATTCAAAAAATACAAAAAAAATTTTTTTGGACATTTTGCCTTTTATCACTACAGTATCTTGTGTCCAGTCTCTACCGTGGTACCTTCCCACTCTCACTCCCCATTGTCTCACTGTTTTTCATTTTGTTTTCAAAGAAGTTTTGGTCACAGCAAAGTCACACTCACAGAATACAAGAGACTCATATACCAACCTCCTCCCCCTTTCCTCACCCCATATTAAAACCTTTTGGTATGTTGATGTAGCATTTTTATAACTGATATACAGATAGTGAAACATAGCTACTAAACATTGTCAATGGTTTACAGTATGGTTTACATTTTAGACCGTACACTTTTATAAATTTTGTTGATATTTACCATGTCCTGTGTCCATCACTGTAAGGTAATAAAGAACATTTCCACTGACCACTTAATTTCCCCTTGTTTGATCTATTCTGTTCCTCCCTCCCCAAACCCCTAGGGCCCATGACCACCCCCTGGCTTGACTCATTGGATGACAAGATTCATAATTACATGCAACAAAAGGTCTTGGCATAATGGTTTGTCCTCCCCTATCAGGAACTGCCCTTGCTCTTGAGAGTCCCCCTCCTGTCTACTTCTGAACAAATCAGTCCTCCCAAAGATGGGAGTCCACCTCCTTCCCACTCATTATGTGAGTCTCCACCCACTGATAAACACATTATGATATGATGAAAACTCACACATTCCCTAGAAGCCTACTCCAGGTGTACCCTTTCCCAAATCTCCCCCTAACCAACACCCTAAACCAGTGACACTTCCTTGTCATATTGTAATAAGAGCATTCCCACCTCTGTACTTTCAACCTCATACCCACAAATTCCAAGTGTTCACCTGGTCTCTCTCCCATCTCTTCCCCCAGATCCCTGGGTATTCTAACCAACCCTTCCCAATCTACCCACCTGCCAACCCTGTACCATCAAACCCAATAATGTCACTACCCACTTGTCCAATCCCTTCAATATGCAACTACACTCTATCACTTTATGATAGATTACATCTGTATGCGTGATGGCTCACAACTTTCTCCTCTGTCTCTTTCTTTTGAAACTATCTTTTAGACAATAGCTTTCTGACACTGCTCAAGTTCCTTAATTCATATCAGGGAGGTCATGTACTCTTCATCCTTCAGTGCCTGGCTTGCTTCACTCAACATAAGGTCTTCAAAATTCATCCATGTTATTTCGTGTGTAAGCACTTTATTCCTTCTTACACCTGAGTAATATTCCATTGTATGTATATACCACATTTTGTTTATCCATTCATCTGTTCATGGGCACCTGGGTTGATGCCAAATTTGGCAATAGCGAACAATGCCGCTATAAACCTTGGTGTTCATATATTTGTTTGTGTCTTTGCTTTCAATTCTTCTGGGTATATACCCAGCAGTGGAATTGCTGGATCATACGGAAGATCTATAGTTAGTTTTTTGAGAAACTGCCAAACTGTCCTCCACAATGGCTGAACCATTCCACAATCCTGCCAGCAGTGGATGAGTGTTCCCATTCCTCCATATCCTCTCCAACAGTTATAGTCTGCTGTTTTTTTAATAGCCGCCATTCTAATGGGTGTAAGATGGTATCTCATTGTAGTTTTGATTTGCATTTCCCTAATAACTAGCAATGTTGAATATTTTTTCATGTCCTTTTTAGCCATTTGTATTTCTTCCTTGGAAACGTGTCTTTTCATGTCTCTTGCCCATTTTTTAAATGGGTTGTTTGTCTTTTTATGTTTGAGGTGTAGGATTTCTTTATATATGCAGCATATTGGGCTCCTATCAGATATATGGTTGCCAAATATTTTCTCCCATTGGGTAGGCTGCCTTTTTATTTTCTTGAGAACGTCCTTTGAGGTGAAAACTTTTTAATATTGAGGAGATCCCATTTATCTAATTTTTCTTTTGCTGCTCGTGCTTTGGTTTTGAAGTTCATGAAACCATTTCCTATTACAAGGTCCTGTAGATGCTTCCCTACATTATCTTCCAAAGTCTTTATGGTCTTGGCTCTTATATTTCGATCTTTGATCCATCTTGAGTTGATTTTTGCATAAGGTGTGAGATGGTTTTCCTCTCTCATTCTTTTGGATATGGATACCCAATTCTTCAAGCACCACTTGTTGAAGAGGCCATTCTCTCCAATTGAGTGGGCTTGGTGGCCTTGTCAAATATCAGGTGACTATATGTGAGAATTTTTATCGGAACTCTCAATTCAGTTCCATTGGTCAGTACCATGCAGTTTTGACCACTGTAGCTTTGTAGAATGTTTTAAAGTCAGCTAGTGTGATACCTTCAACTTCATTTTTCTTTTTCAATATGTCTTTGGTGATTTGGGACCTCTTAGCCTTCCAAATAAATTTTGTAGTGTTTCCAATTCCTTAAAAAATACAGTGTTGATTTTTATTGGGATTGGATTACATCTGTATATTAGTTTGGGTAGGATAGACATCTTGATGATGTTTAGTCTTCCTGCCCATAAACAGGGAATATTCATCTATTTGTGAAGTCTTCTTTGATTTCCTTTAACAGTGTTGTGTAGTTTTCTGTGTATAAGTCCATGACATCTTTAGTTAAAATTTTCCCTAGGTATTTGACTCTTTTAGTTGCTATTGTAAATTGTATATTTTCTGGATTTCCTCCTCAGATTGCTCATTATTGGTGTACAGAAATAGTACTGATTTTTCAGCATTTGTCTTATAGCATGCGACATTAGTGAACTCCTTTATAAGTTCTAGAAGCTTTGTTGTAGATTTCTCAGGGTTTTATACATATAGGATCATGTTGTCTGCAAATTGTTAAATTTTTGCTTCTTCCTTTCCAATTTGGAGGCCTTTTATATCTTTTTCTTGCCTCAGTGCTCGAGCAAGTACTTCTAAGACAAAGTTAAGTATAAGTGCTGATAGTGGGCACCCTTGTCTTGTTCCCGATCTCAGAGGGATGGTTTTTAGGATTTCACCATTGAAGATGATGTTAGCTTTGGGTTTTTCATATATACCCTTTATCATATTCAGAAAGTTTCCTTCTATTCCTATCTTTTGCAGTGTTTTTATCAGGAAATGTGCTGTATTTTGTTGAATGATTTTTCTGCATCAATAGAGATGATCGTGTAGTTTTTTTCTTTTTATCTGTTTATGTGGTGTATTACATTGATTGATTTTCTTATGTTGAACCATTCTTGCATACTCAAGATGAAACCCACTTGGTCATGTTCCACAATTCATTTCATATGTTGTCAAATGCAATTAGCAAGTATTTTGCTGAGGATTTTAGCATCTACGTTCATTAGAGAGATTGGTCTGTAATTTCCTTTCTTGTGACATCTTTGGCTTTAGTTTTAGCATAATGTTGGCATCAGAGAATGAGTTAGGCAATGTTCCTTCTACTTCTATTTTTTGGAAGAGCAGTATGCAATATGGTGAGGAAATTCAAAAGATAATAAAAAATTGCCTACGGTTATACTGTCTTAATTAAAAACAGTTTATTTGATTATATCTAGTTGTCTATTACAGTCTCAATAAATTCAAAATATTTGAAATTGTAATACAAATGTTTCCAGACAGTGATGGAATCAATCGAGAAACCAATGACATAAATTGATCTATAGAGTGAATGCAATTCCAATTATAAAATCAAACTTTTTTTTTAGATATTAGCATGCTAATCCTTAAGTTTACATGGAAAGTCAAGTACCTAACACATAGAAGAGAATAAACAAAGCTGGAATACTTTCAACCTAAACTTACTATAAAGCTTATATAGTCAATGCGGCACTGGCAGAATGGTTAACACATATATTGATGAAATAAGTTCCAGACATGGACACACACTTATAAATTTGTTATTTTTTTTTTTTTTAGCCAGGAATTAACCTTTATTTTATTTGTGTCACTTACATGTTTACATATGGTCAAAGGCAAACATAACATAGATGAATCTTCTCCCACTAACAAATATTTACTTCAAGTTTCCATTATACAGAGTAAAAGAAAATTATTTTATTAAGCAAAACTATCACTAAAAATCTTTGATCTCAAGGCAACTCAAAATTTATAATTTAATACAATAATAACAAGAAAGTCTTACATTTAAAATTTCTTTGAAAAATAGGCTATTAAATTGTCTCTTAAAAATACATTGCTAAAGAAAAGTTCTTTCATATGTGTTTATCCCATTGGATCAATAGTTGATAAAGTAGTGGAAACAAAAAAAGCCTTTCTAGAATGTAATTGCTCCCTTTCTTTGTGACATCCTTGTTGCCTATTATTATCTTGAAAATATAAATCCGGCTTGACATATAAATCAAGAGTTGGTCAGAAACATGTTTTCAATACAACAGAAATTTACATACTATGGTTTTGGTCACATTTGTGTGGAATGAATGTTTCTTTAGACTGGAACCATTTTTTTTTTTTTTAAAGATTTTATTTATTTATTCATTTATCCCCCCCCTTGCTGCTCGTGCTCGCTGGGTCAGCCAACCACGCCATGCGGGCGGGCCTGCCCCCACCAGGAGGCCCCGGGAACCGAACCCGGGGCCTCCCATATGGCAAACGGGAGCCCCACTGATTGAGCCACAGCCACTTCCCTAGACTGGAACCATTTTCATACATTGATTTAACTACCCACTCTAATATTAAAATATATACATGATCTTACCTAATTAATATTTGATTTTAACAAATATCTTAAATGGGTAAATTATTACACCAATCTATATAAGCATTTTTACAAATATCTGATTTATTCACCTTAGAAAATCCAAAATTTAACAAAATTTTCTTGCTTCTCAGTTTCAGAGATTTCATTACTAATACCAGATTTCAACAAGATGAAAATAAAATGATCTGGCAAAAAGATGCTTCAGTTAAGAAAAACAAACCTTCATTTATATAGAGAGTTCATAATGGAAATTATTCTGTAATTTATATTATGCCTCATTTCCCCTTAGGAGAAGCAACAGTTAAGAATCTTGAGGAATACGCATCTTTTCTTGTTAAAACTGAAGTACTACCAACCTAATAATGGATATTTATTTTATAAATAATCAATTTAGTATTTTGAAAACTAAATCTAAATTGTAGAAGAGTGACATTTTGTTTCTTTTAATGTCTTGAGTAAGATACAGCAAAAAAATTTTTTCAGGAATTGTATTGCCAAAGTAAATAATTTTGTCATTAAGATATTTTTACTGTAATGAATAAAATTTTCCCAAAAATATTATTATGAAACCAACTCAGTATAAATTTTAATTTTTCATAAGTAAACATTAACATTATTTTTATTATATTATTAGCTATTTTATATTGCTAATATTATTTACTATACACCATGAAAATGGTATTGTGACAACCATTTAGTACCAAATGTGTGGGATTTTTTTTTTTTTATTGTGGATAAAAATCAAATTTTTCACAATACATACCAATATTTGTAAAAAGATATATAAATATATATGCATATATGTGCATATATATATATATTTTAAAGGTGCTTAGATTACCTAAATATTACACAGAAATTACAGGGACTCCCATGTTCCCCATCTCCCACACCTCCCACAACATCCCACACAAACATCCTTCATCAGTGTGGCTCATCACCCTCAATAGATATACATATCCTGGGGCCTTGCCACCAAGCATAGACCACAGTTCACATCATAGACCACACTCTCTCCCACACAGTTCTGAATGGTGTATGCTGATTTAAAATGGCCTACATCTGTCGACACAACGGCACTCAGGAAAACCCCCAAGAACCGAAAAAGCCGCTGTATTTCAACTGCACATCCCCTCCCTGCCGCAAAAGTGTCCATTGGCCACCAGATCCACCTCACTGTTATAATTTCTTCCATTGCTAGAATCACAATATGTGTACAACAGAATACCATTAAGTCCACTCTAGTCCATATTTCTTCCCCCAATCCTGAGGGGACTGAGATGGTGATGTCCACTCCATCTCCAAGTGAGAGAGTGCTTATATCCCATGGATATGGTGGGTGGGATTATCCTGCTTGCAGCTGCAGGCCCTCCCCATTCCCTGGGATGGCCGTTACCCATCATCGTCTCCTTGCCAGGTGACTTGGATGAGTCCATTGAGCTGTAGGGTAGGAGTTGCAGCTCCACTGAGATTCCAGACACTGCTGGCACATAGGTAGGCAAGAGCTCGAGTCTCTGGAAGTACACCTACAAACTCCAGCCTCACATATAGGTTTGAATAGAAGGGACTGATGAATCATGTGCAGGGAGGACTTATTTGAGTCCAATTCTGTCATTTTAAGGAGCACAGATTCAAAAATAGAGCCCACTGATAAGGCATCAGTCTCTGGGGCTATACCCCCTTATATAGGACCTGGGTGTCTCCAGAGCCCTCAGGAGACCCTCTGTGTGGGGTGATATCCACTTTGGTGTTCTATGATATCCTACTGAGGTGTGCGTAAGCGTTACCTATGGGATGACCTCCCGACTCTATTTGAAGTCTCTTAGCCATATGAACTCATTTGTCTTTACCTTTTCCCCCTTTTATTCAAGGTCTTTTTCCAGTCGTGTTGCCAGTTGGCTCTTGATATTAATCCCTCGTTGCCAGGGAGGCTCATCCCCGGGAGTCATGTCCCATGTTGCAGGGAAGGTAATGCATTCATATGCTGAGTTTGGCTTAGAGAGAGGCCACATTTGAGCAACAAGGAGGCTCTCAGGTGGCAACCCTTAGGCACCCCATATCCGTAGACTAAGTTTCAATTACAAGAGTGAAGACCTATAAGTCTAGTCATCAATAACAAGAACTCATCATTGGGCCATCCTCTTTTGACAGACACTGTCTCTGCACTCAGAGGACTGTTGCTGCTCCCTTGGAGAATGTGGCAGAGCTCTCCAGGCTGGGAATTCAGATTCCCTCATTTATTGAGTGATTGTCAACCCATCATGACTGTGCCCCATCCTTTGATCATTTGAACAATTTTATATATCTTTCATGTATATTCAGATGAACTTACCCCCATGAATCCCCCCTCCCACACACCCCCCACCAATGATCCTCTGCAGCCCCCATTGGTACACTTCTTGATCTAAGTCTTCCATGAACATGTAGCCCATATAATAACCAAATACAATTTATAGGAAAAAGAAACGATGAGCTCAAATGCAAGAGATAAACACGAGGAAACTCAGAAAACAGACAGACAAACAAACAAACAAAAACCAAAAAGAAAATATAATTAGTGGATTGGGACATTCAAAAAAATGGAAAAAAAAAAACAAAAGAAATTCCTTTTTTTTTTTAAATTATTCTTTTTTCCTTTTATCACAGTATTATCGGATGTCCAGTGTACCGTGACACCTTACCCCTCTCATTCCCCAGTGTCTCCCAAATTTTCATTTAATTTTCAAAGAAATTTTAGGTCACAGCAAAGTCATACACGGAATACTAGAGACTCCCACATATCCAACCACCCTCCCCCTTCCCCACCCCATATTAAAACCCTTTTTTTTTATTATGGATGTTAGCATTGTTATAACTGTTACACAGATATTAAAATACAGCAACTAAATATTGTCAATGGTTTACAGTATAGTTTACAATTTAGATGGTACAGTTTAATAAGTTTTGATGATATTTACCATGTCCTGTGTCCAATACGGTAAGGTAATGAAAAACCTTTCCCATGACCACTAAATACCCCCTGTTTGTTATTTTCTGTTCCTTCATCCCCCTCCACCTGGGGCATATGACACTACCCTCTCTTGACTCATGGAATGATAAGATTCATAGTTACATGCCTTGGGTATTTAAACCTGCCCTACCTAATCTACACACCTGTCAACCCTGCACCACCAAACCCAGTAATATCAATACACATCTGCCCTATCCATCAATATGCAAGTATACTCTATTCCTTTACCATAGATTATGTCCATATGGGTGATGGCTCAAAGCCTACTCTTCTCTTTCTCTCCTTTGTTAAACTATCTTTCAGACAATGGTTATCAGAGACTGCGCACTATCCTCAGTTCAAATCAGTGAGGTCATATACTGTTCTCCCTTCAATGCCTGGCTTGCATCACTCAACATAAGGTCTTCAAGAGTCATCCACGTTATTCCATGTGTAAGCACTTGATTCCTTCTAACAGCTGAGTAATATTCCATTGTATGTATGTACCACATTTTGCTTATCCATTCATCTGTTGATGGGCACCGGGGCTGATTCCAACTTTTGGCAATGGTGAACAATGCCGCTATGAACATTGGTGTGCATATATCTGTTTGTGTCTTTGCTTTCAGTTCTTCTGGGTATATACCCAGCAGTGGAATTGCCAGATCATATGAAAGATCTATTGTTATTTTTCTGAGGAACTGCCAACTGTCCTCCACAGTTTCTGGACCATACCACAGCCCCACCAGCAGTGAATGAGGGTTCCTATTCCTCCACAGCCTCTCCAACATTTATATTCTGCTGTTTTTTTAATAGCTGCCATTTTGATAGGTGTAAGACGGTATCTCGTAGTTTTGATTTGCATTTCCCTGATAGCAAGCGATGTTGAGCATTTTTTCATGTGCTTTTTAGCCATTTATATTTCTTCCTTGGAGAAGTGTCTTTTCAGGTCACTTGCCCATTTTTTAAATGAGTTGTTTGTCTTTTTATTTTCAAGGTGTAGGATTTCTTTATTTTTGCAGGATATTAGGCTCTTGTCAGATATATGGTTGTCAAATATTTTCTCCCATTGGGTAGGCTACCTTTTTATTTTCTTAATAAACATCCTTTGATGTTATTAAGGTGCAGAAGTTTTTAATTTTGATGAGATCCCATTTATCTATTTTTTTCTCTTGCTGTTCATGCTTTGGCTGTGAAGTTCATGAAACCATTTCCTATTACAAGGTCCTATAGATGCTTCCCTACATTATCTTCCAAGGACTTTATGGTTTTGGCTCTTATATTTAGATCTTTGATCCATCTTGAGTTGATTTTTCTATAAGGTGTGAGATGGTATTCTTCTCTCATTCTTTTGGATATGGATATTTAGTTTTCCAAGCACCACTTGTTAAAAAGGCCATTCTCTCCCAAGTGAGTGGGCTTCATGGCCTTTTCAAATATTAGATGACTGTATATGTGAGGATCTATATCAGAACTCTAAATTCGGTTCCATTGGTCAGTAGGTCTATCCTTGTGCCAATACCATGCAGTTTTGATCACCGCAGCTTTGTAGTACGTTTTAAAGTCAGGTAATGTGATACCTCCAACTTCATTTTTCTTTTTCAATATGTCTTTGGCAATTCATATGGCCTCTTCCCTCTCCAAATATATTTTGTCATTAGTTTTTCCCATTCCTTAGTAAATACAGTGTTGATTTTTATTGGGATTACATTAAATCTGTAGATTAGTTTAGGTATGATAGACATCTTGGTGATGTTTAGGCTTCCTATCCATGAACAGGGAATTTTTTCCACTTATTTAAGTCTTCTTTGATTTCCTTAACAGTGTTGTGTAGTTTTCTGTATATAAGTTCTTTACATCTTTAGTTAAATTTATTCCTAGGTATTTGATTCTTTTAATTATGATTGTAAATGGTATTTTTTTCTTAATTTCCTCCTCTGTTTGCTCGTTATTGTTGTACAGAAATGCTATTGATTTTTGAGCATTGATCTTATAGCGTGCAACATTACTGAACTCCTTTATAAGTTCTAGAAGCCTTGTTGTAGATTTATCAGGGCTTTCTATGTACAGGATCATGTCATCTGCAAATAATGAAATTTTTACAACTTCTTTTCCAATCTGGATGCCTTTTATGTCCTTTTCTTGTCTAAGTGCTCACACAAGTACTTCTAAGACAATGTTAAATAGGAGTGGTGATAGTGGGCATCCTTGTCTAGTTCCCGATCTCAGAGGGAAGGCTTTTAGGAATTCACCATTTAAAATGGTGTTAGCTTTGGGTATTTCATATATACTCTTTATCATATTCAGAAAGTTTCCATCTATTCCTATCTTTTGTAGTGTTTTTGTGAGGAAAGAGTGCTGTATTTTGTCGAATGCTTTTTCTGGATCTATAGAGATGATCATGTGATTTTTTTCTTTCAATCTGTTTATGTGGTGTATTACATTGATTGATTTTCTTATATTGAACCATCCTTGCATACCTGGGATGATACCCACTTGGTCATGAAGTATAATCCTTTTGATATGTTGTTGAATGCGATTAACAAGTATTTTGTTGAGGATTTTAGCATCTGCGTTCATTAGAGAAATTGGTCTGTAATTTTCCTTTCTTGTAGTATCTTTATTTGGTTTTGGTATTAGGGTTATGTTGGCATCATAGAATGAGTTAGGCAATATTCCTTCTATTTCTATTTTTTGGAAGAGCTTAAGCAGAATTGGTGTTAACTCTTTCTGGAATGTTTGGTAGAATTCAGCTGTGAAGCCATCTGGTCCTGGGCTCTTCTTAGTTGGGAGGTTTTTGATGACTGAGTCTATCTCTTTACTTGTAATTGGTCTGTTGAGTTCATCTATTTCTTCTTTCATCAATGTAGGCTATTTGTGAGTTTATAGAAACTTGTCCATTTCCCCTAAATTATCATTCTTTTTGGCATATAATTGCCAAATATGTTGCCCGGTCAGGACCTGGGTCCGTGAAAACGGTGCCACGGATGAGAAAGAAAGAATAAGACAAAAAGAAGAGAAACTGGGATCGAGGACTCTATGTCCCGTATGGATAGAAGAGCCAGACCACATTCTTGGGTGTCTCCATCATCCCTTCCAGGATCTTTGAGTTCTATATCTTAATAACTGCTTCTCCACAGTGTGCCCAATTCTATGCCCCAAAGTCTTAGAGGTTCTGCTGGAGCATGTCTGGTCTTCCCTTCAATATTGCACTTCTGAGGAAAGCTGCCTACACAGATGTTCTATCTTGGTCAGTGAAAAGGGAAAGGGAGAAAAAAAAAAAAAAAAAAAAAAAGGAATCAGGGCACAGGAACACTGAGTTCTAGCATATAGTTTTAAAATGAAAATTCATATTTTTCTCTCGTCAGGGATATCATCTTTGAGAAGTGAGACAGAGGCAAAAGCCCCAGCACAAACCTAAAAGCTCAATGATTATACACAACCAACGATGATTTTGCACTGGAAAGCCCCATATGACTATCATCCAGAGCATTCCAGATTTTTTGGTCCTTTCACTTCTAGCAGAGCAGCTGCTATCTTTCATACTTCTGGCTCATCTGCTTTGGTCAGAGAACTGGTATGGGATCAAAACTTTGTTGGAAGAAACCAAAATTGTTTCTCATTATATACTTTTAACATATAAACTAAATTTAAAAACACTTTTTTAACAGCCATCAACATTTGCCATGACGTGGCAGAACTTATCATTTTGCCTAATTTATTGGAATAAAATGTATATTGCATTTCTTCCCATATTTGCATGAAAACCAAAAGACTTGCCCTGTATTATCCTGATGAGCTCCACTTTCCACTTTGAAATGGCAATATCATGAACCAGCAGGACAGAGAAAGCATACTAAACCAGGGGTCAGATATGTTTTCCAGACTTAGCTCTTCTTTTAGTTTACTGTTACAAATCATTGAATTTCCTTATATGTCATTGTCTTTATCCATAAAATGAGGTTCCTAATTTCCCTCTTCACACAGGGCAGGGGTTGTTGTGAGGATCAAATTTTAAACTGCATAAATAGTAAAGGGACACCTGTTAGGCTAATATGTTTGAGAAAATTTTCTAATGTTCCACCTGAGATGATTTTAAGTTAATACATGTTTACTAAAATACATATATTTAAGTGAATACATTTTTAAAGTGATGGCTTTGAAATTTTCAAATAAGTAAATGTAATGAGTTTGCCAGCTAATTAAATGGCTTTTTAGGGCTGAAGGTAGCAAACAATTATCAGGATAGACTTAGTTGGAAGCATTTGGATTGTTTTGATTGTAAAGGCATATTAGAAATATGTAAGAGATTGGTTCCCTGTATATCCTCCCATGCCTCCCATCCTTAAAATGTCAAGATGTTGGTTAACATGCTTAAGCCTCCATATAGAAGGGCTACTTTGGCTTGGCAAGAGTAGGGGCATCCCCCATAGTATGACTGATTCCAGTGAACAATTTCCTGGTGTGATCTGCTCCTGAACAGTTTGAAACCCACCTATTGTCATCAAAGGCCCAGCAACTTCTTGAATACCTCACTTCTACAGGGGGACACTGATACGTGAGGGCTATTGTATCATCCTGATGCCCTATTCCTCTTCTCTAACCTATCCTGAGGGATGGGGGATGTGTATTTACGGAATCTAGAGGTGGTAGAACTAAAGCCTGTGTAAGTGCAACTTGCATAGTGAACATTCTTTTTCCGTGCCCTTAGCTATTCTGGGAAAGTTGTTATACAACACAAGATATGTGGTAGATAAGATGGCAGCAACAAAACCTCTGGCTACAATTTCAGTTATAGCCCTCCCAATACACCTTGACTAGACTGAGTAGACAGCTAG
Organism: Tolypeutes matacus; assembly: GCA_026826555.1. NCBI lineage: Eukaryota > Metazoa > Chordata > Mammalia > Cingulata > Chlamyphoridae > Tolypeutes > Tolypeutes matacus. The sequence goes on along the minus strand of JAKSZT010054213.1, from coordinate 277,051 downwards.
AAAGAATTCATTCAACCCTCGCAAAATTCTCATTATCTATTTCCTTAGCTTCTTTTGTTAGGAGTATACAACTGCAGTGCAGCTCTTCAGTAGACAACTCCGTTGTTCTTCCTGTGCTCCCTACCTGCATCAACATAGTCACCTTATTCATGGCCCCTGATTGAGTTCCAGAAGTTCCTTCCTTTTTTCTTTAGAATCAATATTAAAGTGTAAACAAAAAATATAAAAATATAGATCTCACGAAGAGTTTCACTCATGAATCATCGATTAATATTTCCTAATCACCTGGGGCAAATTCTTTTCAGATACCAATTTTTGCATCATTCCAGCTAAAAACACCAACCAACTTGTTACCTCATTTGAGTACCTATATCTCCAAATCAAGGCATGTACAGCCTCTGGAGTCTGGTTGTCTGGTTTCAATTCTGCGCTGCCACATACTAGTTGTGTAATCCTTTGGAAAAACATCTAGCTTTTCCTCATATTACTCAACTTTTTCATCTTAAAGTGGGGATATGAGAATTTTTATGATACTATTTATTTCTGTGGGGCAGTAGTGATATCCCCTTGCTCATTCCTTATTTTATGTATTTGCATCTGTTCTCTTTTTGTTGTTGTTGTTAGTCTGGCTAAGGGTTTGTCAATTTTATTAATATTCTCGAAGAACCAGCTTTTGGTTTTATTTATTGTTTCCACTGCTTTCTTATTCTCTATTTCATTTAGTTCTGTTCTAATCTTTGTTATTTCCTTCTTTCTAATTCCTTTTGGTTTAGTTTGTTGTTGTTTTTTTTTCAATTCCTCCAAGTCTGCAGTTAGGTCTTCAATTTTAGCTCTTTCTTCTTTTTTAATATATGTAGTTATGGCTATGAACTTATTTCTCAGGACTGCTTTCTCTGCATCCCATAGGTTTTGATATGTTGTGTTGTCGTTTTCATTAGTTTCAAGGTCATTACTGATTTCTTTTGAGATTTCTTCTTTGACCTACTGTTTGTCTAAGAGTGTGTTGTTTAACTTCCATATCCTTGTGCCTAACCTGTTTCTCTGTCCCTTAGTGATTTCCAATTTCATTCCGTTGTGGTCAGAGAAATTACTTTGTATAATCTCAATCTTTCTGAATTAATTGAGAGTTGTTCTGTGGCCTAGCATATGGTCTATTTTGGAGTATGTTCCATGTGCACTCGAGAAGAATGTAAATGCTGCCATATTTGGGTGTAGTGTTCTGTATATGTCTATTAAGTCCAGGTCCTCTAATGTATTCTTTGTTTCTTTATTGATTCTCTGTCTAGATGTTCTTTCTAATGATGATAATGGTGTATTAAAGTACCCTGATATAATTGTAGAGGCATTTATTTCTCCTCTTAGTTTTTCCAGAGTTTGCCTCACGTATTTTGAGGCACCCCGATTAGGTGCGTAAATGTTGATGATTTTTCTATCTTCTTGAGAGATTACCCATTTTAGTAATATATAGTGTTCATCTTTGTCTCTTACAATAGTTTTGCATTTAAAGTCTATTTTGTTTGATATTAGAATAGCTAGTCCTGCCCTTTTTTGGCTATTGTTAGCTTGTAAAATGGTTTTCCAGCCATTTACTTTCAGTCTCCTTGAATCCTTGGGTCGAAGGTGGGTTTCTTGTAGACAGCATATACATGGATCATATTTCCTTATCCATTCTGCCAATCTGTGTCTCTTGATTGGTGAATTTAATACATTAACATTCAGTGTTATTACTCATAACAAATTTCTTACTTCAACCATATTTTCTTTGGGTTAATGTATGTCATATGTTGTTTTGTTTCTGTTTTTTTCTTTTTAGTTGTTTTTAAACTCTCCTCCAACTCTCTCTCCCTTGTTTTGTCCTTTCAACTTGTAGAACTTCCTTTAGTATTTCTTTTTTTATTATTATTTTTTATTTTTTATTTTGGGTAAAAATCAAAATTTTCACAATACATACCAATATTTGTAAAATGATATATAAATATATATGCATGTATGTGCATTTGCTTACAAAAGTGTTATATATATATATATATATAAATATATTTTAAGAGGTACTTAGATTATCTAAAATATTACAAGGAACCCAACGGGATTCCCATGTTGCCCACCTCCCACACCTCCCGCCACATCCCACACAAACATCTCCCACACAAACATCTCCCACAAGTGTGGCCCACCACCCTCAAAGGACTTACACATCTTGGGGCCTTGCCACCATCCATAGACCATAGTTCACATCGTAGACCACACTCTCTCCCACACAGTTCTGAGTGGTGTGTGCTGATTTAAAATGGCCTACATCCGTTGCCACAACGGTACTCAGGACAACCTCCAAATCCTAAAGAAGCCGCTGTATTTCAACTGCTCTTCCCCTCCATGCCCCGAAAATGTCAAGTGGCCACTGGCTCCACCTCATTGTTATAATTTCTTCCATTGCTAGAATCACCATATGTGTACAACAGAATACCATCAAGCCCACTCTAGTCCATAGTTCTTCCCCAAATCCCAAGGGGACTGGGATGGTGATGTCCACTCCACCTCCAAGTGAGAGAGGGCTTATATCCCATGGATATGGTGGGTGGGATGATCCTGCTTGTAGATGCAGGCCCTGTCCATTCCCTGGGCTGGCCGTTGCCTATCATTGTCTCCTCCCCAGGTGACTTGGATGAGTCCATTGAGCTGTAGGGTAGGAGTTGCAGCTCCACCGAGATTCCACACACACCTGGCACATAGGTAGGCCAGAGGCTCCAGTCTCTGTAAGTATACCTAAAAACGCCAGAATCACATATAGGTTTGATTAGAAGGGACTGATGAACCATGTGCAAAGAGGACATATTTGAGTCCAATTCTGTCACTCTCAGGAGCACAGATTCCAAAATAGAGCCCACTGATAAAACGTCAGTCTCTGGGGCTATTCCCCTCTTATATAGGACCTGGGTGTCTCCAGAGCTCTCAGGAGCCCCTCTGTGTGGGGTGATAGGCACTTTGACGTTCTATGAGCTCCTACTGAGGTGTTCGTAAGAATTGCCTCTGGGATGACCTCCCGAGTCTCTTTGAAGTCTCTTAGGCACTTGAACTCATTTGTCTTTACCTTTTCCCCCTTTTATTCAAGGTCTTTTTCCACTCCTGTTGCCAGTTGGCACTTGGTATTAATCCCTCGTTGCCAGGGAGGCTCATCCCCACGAGTCATGCCCCACGTTGGGGGGAAGGTAATGCATTCATATGTTGAGTTTGGCTTAGAAAGAAGCCACCTTTGAGCAACAAGGAGGCTCTCAGGTAGCAACCCTTAGGCACCCCACAACAGCAAGCTATGTCTCAGTTACAAGAGCAAAGACTCACGAGGGTAGTCATCAATAAAAAGAACTCATCAGTGTGTCATCCTCTTTTGACAGACACTGTCCCTACACTCAGATGACTATTGCTGCTCTCTTGGAGACTGTAGCAGAGCTCTCCAGACTAGGAATTCAGAATCCCTCATTTATTGTGTGATTGTCCACCCATTGTGACCATGCCCCATCTTTTGATCATTTGAACAATTTTGTATATCTTTCATGTATATTCGGATGAACTAACTCCCATGAATCCCCCCTCCCAGACACCCCCAACCAATAATCCCCTGCAGTACCCATTGTAACCCTTCTGTCATCCAAATCCTCCATGAACATGTAGTCCATAAAACAATCAAATACAGTTAATAGGAAAAAGAAACAACAATGATAAGCTTACATGCAAGAGACAAACATAAGGAAACTCAGGAAAAAAAAATAATAATCAAACAAAACAAAACAAAATATAATTAGCGGATTGGGACATTCAAAAAATGGGGAAAACAGCAAAATAAATGTCTTTAAAAAAAAATATATATATATATATATATGTATATTCTTTTTATCTTTTATCACTGTGTTATGAGATGTCCGGTGTGCCGTGACACCTTCCCCTTCTCAATCCACATTGTCTCCCAAATTTTCATTTAATTTTCAAAGAAGTTTTAGGTTGCAGCAAAGTCACACACGGAGTACCAGAGACTCC
>JAKSZT010054213.1:244716-264670 GCA_026826555.1 Tolypeutes matacus | reverse complement strand
TTCAAATCAGTGAAATCATACATTTTGTCTTTTGTGTTCTCTAATAATAAAAATACAATTCAAAGGGTGACTATTTTCTTAAAATTGAACCTGCTGTGACATGGTACATTTACAGTTGGATCCATTCTATGAAAAGTATCTCTATTCTCCCTGCAGTGCGCGCACTCATGACCTGGACCACTGATTTCGTGCTTCTGGTCCTGATGAAAGTCTTCGAGCCTCATTAGATTTGTTGTCATGGAATGTGCTTGTTTCTGGAGGTTCGTCTCACCCCATGCCTCTTACTGCTGCAGGGGCCCCTATCGAATCATAAGCCCTCCTGTTTTGGGTACATTTTCAGAGCCCCTTGGATCATTAAATGTGGTTTATGATGCCTGGGACATTTATGTTGTCAGATCAATAATTTTACATGATTTACACAAGAGGTTTTTTGAAGGCTTTTAAAAATGATTCTAAAAGCCAGAAAAGGCATAATATGAGTGATGGGTAAAGGAGCCCAGTATGTGAAAATGAATATCAGGAAAAGGTGTTTTGCTTGTGCATGTAATTGTTTTAACTTTGGTAAGGCCTACTCTAATAACTTTTAAGAAGAAAATTGGAACAGGTCATAGTATTATAGCTTACAAATAAATGATATCCTTTGAACATGAAAATAACCTATGGATTATAATGATACATTACACTTGTATATACTTTGTGGTTTTCAAAGTACTGTTACCTGCATTATTCAGTTTAACCCACAGAATCCACACCTTGTTTTTGGCAAAAAAGGTATTTTTGTTCTAACCACATAGGAGAATGCTGCTCAGGTAGGATAGCAATTTGAGCACCGTCCTCATAAACTTTCTTTAAGCTCTCCCAGCATTAATTATGCATAGGAGAAATTTCACTAGTTAAATATCCACTACCCTATAGTCAGAAGGAGAGGAGATCGTTCCATTCAGCAAGATGATCTATGTGGAAAAAGTATTTAACCTTCCAGAATTAATCTCTACTTAACAGAGTGTTCTAGGAAGCACCAGAGAGAATTAACAACTAGAAGAAAGGAGACAAAGCCAATGAAAATGATTAATTCCTTGTTTTTATTTAGATTAATTTCATTGTGGTATAAATATTATCAAGCAGAAGCTCACAAACTATTTAAATGGGCAGATGATATGGTATTTATAAATAATAAAGAGCTTCTTTAAATGCAGTGAGCTCAATAAAGAAAATTTAGTGAAGTGGTGAGTAATATATCAAAGAAAAGAATAATAATTGGGTCTCACAGAATTCCAAAGAAAATTGGAGGGAAAAGAAATGGAAAATGTGCTGGTATTGCCTCCCTTTCAAATACTATGTTTATTCAGTACTGTGGAGATGTGATTTCACTTAAAAGGAAAATCTGTGAACTTTATAGTTGGTTGCTGAACAAGTTGGAAAGCAAATGGAGGAAACAAAAGGAAGCAGGAAATTTGAAGAGTATAAAACTGGAGTTGAGGTCAGAGTACTTGGGTTGTAAGTACAGTAGTGATTTGAGTAATGGCTCAAGGGAGCAAATGGAGAGAAGTGGAAGACATCATTACTACATGGAGGAAAACATGGCTTTGAAATACTTGGAAAAGTGTTTGAAAATAGCAAAAAAACAAAACAAAACAAACAAACAAAAGAAAACTGCTTTTGGTTCAATCATATTTAATTCCCCTATTTAGGCAAACTTGACTGGAAGTCAGCAATTTCATATAGTTCAACCTAAATGCATTTTTTACATGATATGATGCAAATTACATGGGAAATAGAAGACTGAAGAAATCTGAATATTTTCTGGCCAGAAATTAATAGACTATTACAATAATGAGAATTGTTTGCCAAAGTAAAAAATAGAGGAGATTCTGGACCTCTCCTTTCATCTTTCCCTTTACCCAGTTTGACCTCAACCATTCCATTTATTCCTCTTGCTTTCCAACCCCCTAGCCCCACACACATACACTCATTTTACTCTTCACCTTCTTTACATCTTGTCCTTCTCCCTCCATTTCTAATTCTCCATGAGCAACTGCTAGAGCTAGATTACTACAAATATGAGGGGCAGGGATGTGAAGACACCCTTTATGCTACTAATGAAAGTACAGGTTAAAGGTGTTTAACAATACATGTCTGAATGGAGACTGAAAGTACATTTCAGAATGAAAAGCTGGCAGCTGGAGATAATTCTCCACAAAGTGTCTGGAGGAAAAGTAAAACTCGATTTCACAAAAATATTACCAATTCTGTTTCATGTTTTTTTTTTCTTTTATATAAAAATGAATATTCAATTGAGATGGGACAGAACTGGTTGCTGCTTATAGCATGGTCTTTTTCTTAACTAAAAGGAGCTAAACCTTAAGAAAAATAAAATCGCATTTTTATTTGAAGATTATTTTCATTTTTATCAAGTTATACTGTACAGATAATAAAGTCATAATACGCAGAAACCCTATGTACATGCAGTTCACGGAATTTCCATATAGAACATTTCTATTCACCTCACCAGTTCCCTGATGATCTTTTGAAATGAAATCTCTCCCCCTTCTCATAGCCACGGCAGACATTGATCTACTTTCTGTCAATATAGTTTTGCCTATTGTAGAATTTTGCATAAATAATTCAAGACAGAATATTGTCTTTTGTGTATGGCTCTTTTTAATTAGCAGAAGCTTTTAAAACCCATCCTTGATAAAATATACATATAAGTAATTTGTTCCCTTTTACATTTGAGTAGTATTCTGTTGTACTATACTTTCTCAGTTGAGGGTCATGTGAGTTGTTTGCAATTATCCATTTATAAGTAAAGATATTATACACATTTGTGAGCAAGCCTTAATGTGATCCTGTGTTTGTATGTCTCTTGGGTAGCATATTGGAGAATGATTGATGGGTCTTGCTCTAAATCTATATTAAAGTTTATAAGAAATTGTCAAACAAATTTTCAACAGTGGCTGCATCTTGTTTTATTCCTACCAGTGATGCATGAATACCCAGTTGTCACCAACATATGATATTCCAGTCCTTTCAATAATAGCCCAGAAATGGTATCTTATTATGGCTATATTTTGCATTTCTGTACTGACTGATGATGCTGTGCATCCTTTTACATACTTCTTGCCATTCAGATTGCCATATTGACCTTTGGCTTAAATAATGAACAACTTTCTAACGCTGGGGCATAAACCTCCCCAGAGCCCCAACCTGCATCTGTCATCGCCACTCACATCACCTACACACCTTACCCAAAACCCACAGCTTGTCCCAAATGATAACTATCCCTACCACCTTCAAATCCCCAGGCCCTTTGCTTTTTTATGCATTTGCTTTAAATTAGCAAATCCTTGACTGCCACTATAAAGGCACAAGCCTACACATCTCTCTCATTCTGTCCGTGTACTCCCCACCTGCTGGTTGAGCCACCTAAGCTGACTGCATTTCCTGTTGACCCCTCATGACACCCCTTTCTTTCTGGGATCTGTGAGGAAGACACTATCTTTTCTCATACATTATGGCATCAGGTTCCCACTGTTTCATGCTTCATCTCCACCTGGACCCAAACAAAAATTCTATGTAACCAATTCGATGCCTTGATTCCTTCCTTTGGGAATGCCTGGCCAAGTTTTCCTCATTGTTTTCAAATTATTTACCTTACTGATGAATTGTAAGAGTTCTTTATAATTTTAGGATGCAAATCCTTTATCAGATCTGTTTCAAAAATATTTTCTCCTAGCCTACAGATTGCCTTTTAACTTTCTTAACTGTGTCTTATTAAGGGCAAACTTTAACTTTCAGAACCATGAAACACTTTTATGGTTCTCCTGTGTATGTGCGTGTGTGTGTGTCTTATCTAAAAATTATTTTTCTGGAATAGCAAGGTGAGGACCTCTGTGAATCTACCTCTCCATAAAAGAAATGAAAACTCACTTATATTTTCAAAATTAAACTTTTTCAGAACTCTTGAAATCAATCAAATAATTGAAAGAATCTGAGGAGCATTTATTTGAGGAAAAACAGTGAAATCATATAGTATATGTACTGCTGTGTCTGGCTTATTTCTCTCAACATAATGTCTTCAAGGTCATCCATGTTGTTGCATGAACCTGATTTAATTCCTTTTTCATGCCAAATAATATTCCATTGTATGTCTATACCATGTTTGTTTGTTTTTTTGAATGATTTTATTTTTTTATTGTAGGTAAAAATCAAATTTTTCACAATACAAACCAATATTTGTAAAATGATATATAAATAAATATGCATATATGTTCATTTGCTTACATAAATGTTACTGGAGTTCATAGGTATACTTCCAGAGCCTGGAGCCTCTGGCCTGCCCATGTGCCAGCTGTGCCTGTAATCTTGGTGGAGCTGCTACTCCTACTCTACAGCTCAGTGGACTTACCCAAGTCATCTGGTGAGGAGACGATGATGGACAATGGCCATCCCAGGGAATGGAGAGAGTCTGTAGCTGCAGGAAGGATAATCCCATCCACTGTATACCATGTTTTAATTAAAAATGGGCAAAATACTTGCACAGGCATTCCTCCAAAGAAGATATACAAATGGCCAGAAAGCACATGAAAAGATGCTCAACCTCATAAGCCATTAGGGAAATGAAAATCAAAATCACAATGAGAGACCATTTCACACCAATTAGAATGACTGCTATTTAAAAAAATACAGAAAATATCAAGTGTTGGATAGGATGCGGAAAAATGGGGATGCTCATTCATTGCAGGTGGTAGTGTACAATGGTGCAGCCATTGTGGGAGACAGTTTGGCAGTTCCTTCAAAAACTAGGGATAGAACTACCATATGACCTGACAATCTGACTACTCAGTATTTACCTAAAAGACTTGAAGGCAGACACTCAAACAAATATTTGCACATAGATATCCATAGCAACATTATTCACAATTGCCAAAAGATGGAACCAACCCAAGTGTCCATCAACCGATGAATGGATAAATAAAATGTGATAAATACATACAATGCAATATTATTCAGCGACAACATGGATGATCTTTGAAGACGTCGTGTTGAATGAAATAAGCCAGATACAAAAGGACAAATATTGTATGATCTCACTGATTTGAGACAGAATAAGTAAACTCAAAAAGTCAGAATTTAGAATATATTTTACCAGGGGTTGTGGTAGGGATAGGAAATTGGAAATTAAGATTTAAAATGTATAGGATTCCTATTTAGAATAATGGAAGTATTTTGGTAATGGATGGTGGTGTTGGAAGCACAATATTGTGAACATAATTAACAGCACTGAAATATATATCTGAAGGTGATTAAAATGGGAAAGGATAGATTTATATATGTAACAATAAAAATTTTTTAAAAGCAATGGATGTACAATAAACAAACCATGAACACTAGGACGAGCCATGGAGTATTGTTTGCATTACCTTTGCAAAAATGTGCTTTAATCAATTTTAAGAATTGTTCTACAGCAACGCAAGGAGTTGGTGTTGGGCTGTCATATGGGAATCCTGTACTTTATGCATAAATTGTTCTGTAAACCTACAACTTCTCAAATAAAGAAAAAGAAAGTTAAAAATATAAGGTGTGTGCACTTTTAAAAATCATTTTATTTAGTAATTGCTAAGTTACTTACTTAGTAACAGAAACTTAGTAACTTAGTAAATTTTTTCAATTTTGAAATAGTTTTGAAAACTTTGTTATTTAAGTTGAAGTTTTGGATAGTGATTTGACATCTTTCTTCTCTTTTTATTTTTTTTCTTTATTTTTTCTTCTTTTTTAATATTTGTGTTTACAGTAATAAATTTCTCTCTATGCACTGCTTTAGCTACATCCCATATGTTATGGTATGTTTTCTCTTCTTTTCCATTCATTTCACAGGAGTTTCTGATTTCTTTTTGACCATTGCTTATTTATGAGTGTGTTGTTTAATTTTTACAAATTTGTGTTGCCAAATTTTTTTCTTGCCATTGATTTTTAATTTAATACCATTTTTGTCAGATAAAATACCTTGTATATATTTATTCCTTTTAAATTTGTTAAGGTTTGTTTTACATCCTAGTATTTTTCTCCTTTTTAGATTTTAGGCTATAAAGTTACTTTTACCTAGTACTTTAATTGGATCCCATGTGGTGACAGTTATATTTTCCATTATATTTCAATTCTATAACTTTTATTTCAATTAAAATTTATTATTTAATGCATAAATTATTTAGGAGTCACTTTAGTCAATTTTTATGACCTGTATGTTGTTTGCATTATTTTTTTTTTTAAAGATTTTATTTTTTATTTATTCATTCATTTGTCCCCCCTTGCTGCTTGTGCTCGTTGGGTCAGCTAACCACGCCGTGCGGGCAGGCTTGCCTTCACCAGGAGGCCCCGGGAACCGAAACCGGGGCCTCCCATATGGTAAACGGGAGCCCTACTGATTGAGCAACAGCCACTTCTCTGCATTATTTTTAAAACATTTGTTCCTAATAGTATTGTTTTGTGTTAGAAATGGGTTTATGGTTTTTTTTTTATTCTTTGGAATTGAATGAGACTTGACTTGTGACTTAGTATATTTTATAACAAATACACAAAAAATGATAAGAATTTGTTCAATATATTTATTCAAGTTTCTATAATTTTTTTATCTATTTAATTCATTAAGAAGTTTACTGAAATCTTTCACCATGAATTTCTATGTATTATTGTCTATCTATCAAGTCCATCTTACTTATGTTCAGGCCTTTTAAGGCATCTTTATGGAGATATAATTTATACATAGTAAGTTATATCTATTTACAACATACAAGTGGATGCACTTTGATAAATATATACTTGTACCCATGAAACCACCACCACAAGAAAAATGCACACATTTCCATAAGACCCAAAAGAGTGCTTCTTCATATTGCACTTCATTCCATCCTCTGCACACTCAAGCACAAAGGATTTGTGTGCTGTCACCATAGATTAGCTTTCAATTTCTAGCACTTCATATCAATGGAATCACACATTATATACTCTTTTACATTTTATTTTATTCAAAAAAATGGGAGGGAGATGCATCCATATTATTGAATGTATCAGTACTTAATTCTTTCTTATTGTATGGATATACCATATTTTGTTAATCCATTCCCTATTGGTAGACTTTTAGGTTGTGTCCACTTTTGGGTTATTTTTAATGAAACTATAACAAATATTTGACCACACTTTTTTGTGGTGACATATGTTTTTATTTTGTCTTTATCAACACTTGTTATTGTCAGACTTTTTAATTTTAGCCATCCAAAGAGGTGTGTAGTAGTACTTGATTATATTTTTTTTATATAATTAATTTTTTTAAAAGAAGCTTTAGATTACATAAATGTTACATAAAAAATAGAAGGGATGCCCATATGCCCCACTCCCTCCACTTAGCACACTTTCCCACATTACCAACCTTCTACGTTAGTGTGGTACATTTGTTACAATCGATGAACCCATATTGAAGCATTGGTACTAACCATGGACAACAGTACACATTATAGTTTACACTTTGTCTCATATAAATTTGTAAGTTATGACAAATGTATAATGGCCTGTATCTCTCATTGCAGTGTCATGCAGGACAAATCCAATGTCCTGAAAATGCCCCCATTTTACACTTATTCTTCCCTCTGAACCTCTAGTGGCCACAGCCTTTACATCAATGATAAGAGTTTTTCCATTGCTAGAATAATAAGTCTACTTTAGTCCATTGTTCATTCCCCAATCTTGAGGATTTAGGGATGATGATACCTACTTTGCTTCTAATTGAGAGAGGACTTCAATCCCATGGGGCAGATGGATGGAGCTATCTTGCATGCAGTTGCAGACACTCTCTGTTCCTTGGGATGGGTGTGGTCCATTAAATCTCCTTGTTAGTTGTTCTGGATGAGCCCAATGTACTGGAGAGTAGGGGTTGCAACTCTGCTGAAATTCAGGACTCAAATGGCACATGGATAGACCAAAGATGTAAATCTCTGGGACAAATATTTATCAAGCATAGCATTAATTATGGTTTAAATACTTCCTGGTAGAGTAATTTATACTGAGGATCTTTTATGCACTTAGTGACAATTTATATATCTCATTTTTCAGCTATCTCCTATACCATGTTTGCTCTGGGCTCCTCCAGTTAGTTCTTTCACTTCCTAGGTCATGCCTTGAATGTGAATATGCTCAGAGAAAAAGCTAAAAATAGTGGGAATCTCATGCCATATGAGATTCCTTCAAGTTTCAGGAAACCCCTCCCCAAAATAGTGTACCTGATCTTATTCAGTCTCAATTACTTTCAAGTAGTTTTGCTTTTGCTTGTTTGATTTGCTGTTGTTCATGAATTATATCTGCAGATGGGTCTGTTTGCTAGGAGCTAAATCCTCCATACCACAAGTGGAATTTAGGCTACTTTCTTTTGATCTTTAGGTGTAGAGTATTGAGACCTTCATACTTCCTTTTCTTTTAAATCACAAAACACTATTATCGGCAAGAGAGGGGCCAAGATGGCGTTAGTGTAGGAGGGCATACACTGTAATCTCCCAGAGCAAGGCAGATTGTGGACCAGGTCCTGCTCGGGGGTCTGTGCTGTGTGCGTGTGGAATGAGAAGCTTGGGACATATATCTGCACATATCAACGGTGTGGACAGAATGGTAGAGATTTGTGAGTTTTAAGCCTGCCAGTGGTGGTTGGCATGGACGGCTGAGCACCACGGTTAGAGAGAAAAAAAATTATATATATAAAATGGCCGATTGGAGCCGTGAGCAGGGCTCGGCAACCAGGAGTCAGGGCCTAGTGGGAGGGGGCACTTCCTGAGGGGGGGCTCTGGTAAAAGGGCCAGAGAGTTTTATTTTCTGGGGATTTGACTGCCTGGAGCCTCTTGGACCTTGGGTAAACAGAACAGCCGGAGTGAATCGGCACCCAGCGGAGGGGAGGGGTGATTCTGTTTGGGGAAGGTGTTGATTTGCCTAGCTGCCCAGGGATAAGCCTGGGCCGCCGCTGAGCCAGGAAGAGGGGACACTCTCCAAAAGAGGGAGGACAGGGAAGGGAATTTTTTTTTTCCCATCGATCTGGCTACCTTGTCCACCCCATAGCTCTGGGGAGCAGATAAGCCAGCCTGAAGCAGCATCAGGCTGAGAGGAGAAGTGAATCTGCAGAGTCAAACTGATTTACATAGTAACCCGCTGACGCTGGGGCTCGGCACCAGAAGGGGCAGAGTCGGCTGTCTTTAGCATTCTGCACTGACTAACATCAGAGCTACAGCTACACTGGGGAGTCCAGGAAGTGGGACGTGCTTGATTAATTTCCACGGGGTCCCCTCCGTAACTGGGTTGGTCTACAGGAGGAATTATTTGGGGTCCTGTATTTTGAAAAAAAAAAAAAAAAAAAAAGTGAGAGGGTCACTTTAATAAATGAAAAATAAATTCTTTTTAATTTAGTTTAATAGCTAAAAGCTGTTTCAGAACCTGCATATAGAACTCTGTGGGGAAATTAATTGATAAACACAAGCAGGCAGGATCCACATGGACCCTAGGGGAATCATTGACCCCCCTTAGCTCTGTTTGACTGCTGGCCTGTGTGGTTCTTTGGTTTTTCTCTGTTTATTTCTGGTTTCTTGCTTTTCTTTCCTCCCCCTTTTCTTTTTTCTTTCATTTTTTAAAATTAGGTGCTGCTAGCTTGTCACTTCTTTGCTTGATTCTTCAGTAATTTCCCACTCGCTGTCTATATTGATTTTGTATTCCAAACTATCGCTTATCCTTCCTTCATCTTTCTGCCTTCTGCTTTCTGTTGTGGCTCTTAGATGCAGCATTTTTTTCATAGGCCCACAAATTAAGGGTGTCAATTTCTATTCCATCTATTTTGTTTTCTTCTTTTTTTTATTAGTATTAACTTTTTCCTTTCAGCCCTTTCTTTACTATTCCTCTCCCTCCTCAGAATTCTAGACTTCTAAATAACTATATATGTATTCCTCCATTTGTTTTCCCACCCATTGTAGGAACTCCACTGTTTTTCCTATTACTCTACACTGCCTACACAAGTTAAATATTCATCTCATTAAGTCTTATTTGGCCCCTCTTCTAACTTTTATCAATATTATTATTATCCTTCTGCCTTCCTTACATCTTTTGATTCCTCTGGCCCTAATCTTTTGCCTTCAAAGGAACATAGAAAAAAGCGAGGATATAAAATAAGAAAAAAAAGTGCCAAAGAGAAAATTTAACTCACACGCAGAACCACCAGCTAAATAAAACTCTAGAGCATAGAGAAAAGCGAATCAACTGAACAAACCCTTCAAGATAATATGATGACTAGAGGGCAACAAAAAAAATACAAATGACTCTGAGACACAGGAAAACATGGATCAGACGAATGAACAAATTAAAAACCAGGAAGTGATGCAGAACATCGAACAACTAATCAAAGCTATCCAAACAAATATCATGGACCAACTTAAAGAACTGAAGGAAGAGATTAAGGATATAAAGAAGACTCTGGGAGAACATACTGAAGAAATTGCAAACATGCCTAAAAAGATAATGGATATGATGGTGAGCAAGGGCACAATCCAAGAAATTAAAAAGATGCTGGATACACATAGCAGCAGATTTGAACAGGCAGAGGAAAGAATTAGTGATATGGAAGACAATACAGCTGAAATCAAAGAGATAGTAGAACAGATAGACAAAAAGGTAGAAAAGATCCAGCATGGACTAAGGGAAATAATGCACAAACATACGCATTATGGGCATCCCAGAAGGAGAAGAGAAGGGAAAGGGAACAGAAGGAGTGTTGAAGGAAATAATGGCTGAAAACTTCCCGAACCTATTGAGAGAGATGGATGTGCAGATCCAGGAAGCACAGTGCACCCCAAACAGTATAAATCCCAACAGCCCAACTCCAAGATATATACTAGTCAAAATGTCCAATGCTCAAGAAAAAGAGAAAATACTCAAGGCAGCAAGAGAAAAGAGAACCATCACATACAAGGGAAGCACAATAAGATTAAGTGCTGATTTCTCAGCTGAAACCATGTAGGCAAAAAGACAGTGGTACGACATAGTCAAAATACTAAAAGAATAAAACTTCCAGCCGCGAATTCTCTATCCAGCAAAACTGACATTCATAAATGATGGAGAGTTCAAAATATTCACAGATAAATAGAAATTAAGAGAGTATGTCAAGAAGAAACCAGCACTTCAAGAAATACTAAAGTAATCTCTACAGGTTGAAAGGAAAAAACAATGGGGGGGGGGTTGGAGGAGAGATTAAAAACAACTGAAAAGACAAAAAGAGAAACAAAACAACATATGACATACATTAACCCCCAAAAAAAATGGCTGAAGTAAGAAATTCGTTACGAGTAATAACACTGAATGTTAATGGATTAAATTCACCAATCAAGAGACACAGATTGGCAAAATGGATAAGAAAATATGATCCATCTATATGCTGTCTACAAGAAGCCTGCCCTCGAACCAGGGATTCAAGGAGTCTGAAAGTGAATGGCTGGAAAACCATTTTACAAGCTAACAATAGCCAAAAAAGGGTAGGAGTAGCTATTCTAATATCAGACAAAATAGACTTTAAATGCAAAACTATTCTAAGAAACAAAGATGGACACTACATATTAGTAAAAGGAGTAATCTCTCAAGAAGAGAGAACAATCATCAACATTTATGCACCTAATCAGGGTGCCTCAAAATATGTGCGGCAAACTCTGGAAAAATTAAGAGGAGAAATAAATGCCTCTACAATTATAGCAGGGTACTTTAATACACCATTATCATCATTAGAAAGAACATCTAGACAGAGAATCAATAAAGAAACAAAGAATACATTAGAGGACCTGGACTTAATAGACATATACAGAACACTACACCCAAATACAGCAGGATTTACATTCTTCTCGAGTGCACATGGAACATACTCCAAAATAGACCACATGCTAGGCCACAGAACAACTCTCAATGAATTCAGGAAGATTGAGATTGTACAAAGTAATTTCTCTGACCAAAACGGAATGAAATTGGTAATCACTAAGGGCCAGAGAAACAGGTTAGGCACAAGGATATGGAAGTTAAACAAAACACTCTTAGACAAACAGTAGGTCAAAGAGGAAATCTCAAAAGAATACAGTAAATACCTTGAAACTAATGAAAACGACAACACAACATATCAAAACCTATGGGATGCAGCGAAAGCAGTCCCGAGAGGGAAGTTCATAGTCATAAATTCATATATTAAAAAAGAAGAAAGAGCTAAAATTGAAGACCTAAATGCACACTTGGAGGAATTGGAAAAACAACAACAAACTAAACCTAAAGGAAGTAGAAAGAAGGAAATAACAAAGATTAGAGCAGAACTTAATGAAATAGTGAATAAGAAAGCACTGGAAACAATAAACAAAACCAAAAGTTGGTTGTTCGAGAATATCAATAAAATTGACAAACCCTTAGCCAGACTAACAAAGAAAAAGAGAGAACAGATGCAAATACATAAAATAAGGAATGAGCAAGGGGATATCACTACTGACCCAACAGAAATAAAGAGTATCATAAAAGGATACTTTGAAAAATTATATGCCAACAAGAATGATAATTTAGAGAAAAGTTCCTAGAAACAAGTTCCTAGAAACCACAAACCGCCTACATTGATGAAAGAAGAAATAGATGAACTCAACAGACCAATTACAAGTAAACAGAGAGAATCAGTCATCAAAAACCTCCCAACTAAGAAGAACCCAGATGGATTCACAGCTGAATTCTACCAACATTCTGGAAAGAGCTAACAGCAATTCTACTTAAGCTCTTCTAAAAAATAGAAGTAGAAGGAATATTGCCTAACTCATTCTATGATGCCAAAATTACCCTAATACCAAAATCAAATAAAGATACCACAAGAAAGGAAAATTACAGACCAATTTCTCTAATGAACGCAGATGCTATAATCCTCAAGAAAATACTTGCTAATCACATTCAACAACATATCAAAAGGATTATACACCATGACCAAGTGGGTTTCATCCCGGGTATGCAAGGATGGTTCAATATAAGAAAATCAATCAATGTAATACACCACATAAACAGATTGAAAGAAAAAAATCACATGATCATCTCTATAGATGCAGAAAAAGCATTCGAAAAAATACAGCACTCTTTCCTCAAAAACACTGCAAAAGATAGGAATAGATGGAAACTTTCTGAATATGATAAAGGGTATATATGAAAAACCCAAAGCTAACATCATTTTCAATGGTGAAATCCTAAAAGCCTTCCCCCTGTGATCGGGAACTAGACAAGGATGCCCACTATCACCACTCCTATTTAACATTGTCTTAGAAGTACTTGTGTGAGCACTTAGACAAGAAAAGGACATAAAAGGCATCCAGATTGGAAAAGAAGAAGTAAAAATTTCATTATTTGCAGATGACATGATTCTATAAATAAAAAGTCCTGAGAAATCTACAACAAGGCTTCTAGAACTTAAAAAGGAGTTCAGTAATGCTGCACGCTATAAGATCAAAGCTTAAAAATCAGTAGCATTTCTGTACACCAATAACGAGCAAACTGAGGAGGAAATCAGGAAAAAAAAAATACCATTTACAATGGTAACTAAAAGAATCAAATACCTAGGAATAAATTTAACTAAAGATGTAAAGGACTTGTATACAGAAAACTACACAACACTGTTAAAGGAAATCAAAGAAGAATTAAATAAATGGAAAAATATTCCCTCTTCATGGATAGGAAGGCTAAACATCATCAAGATGTCTATCCTACCCAAAATAATCTACAGATTTAATGCAATCCCAATAAAAGTCAACACTGTATTTTTTAAGGAACTGGAAAAACTAACCACAAAATATATTTGGAGAGGGAAGAGGCCCCGAATTGCCAAAGACATATTGATAAAGAAAAATGAAGTTGGAGATACCACACTACCTGACTTTAAAACATACTACAAAGCTACAGTGATCAAAACTGCAGGTATTGGCACAAAACTGACCAATGGAACCGAATTGAGAGTTCTGATATAGATCCTCGCATGTACAGTTATCTGATATTTGACAAGGCCACGAAGCACACTCAGTTGGGAGACAATGGCCTCTTTAACAAGTGGTGCTTGGAGAACTGGATATCCATTTCCAAAAAAATGAGAGAAGAGTACCATCTCTCACCTTATACAAAAATCAACTCAAGATGGATCAAAGATCTAAATATATATGAGCCAAAACCATAAAGACCTTGAAAGATAATGTAGTGAAGCATCTACAGGACCTTGTAATAGGAAATGTTTTCATGAACTTCACAGCCAAAGCACAGGCAGCAAGTGAAAAAATAGATAAATGGGATCTCCTCAAAATTAAAAACTTCTGCACCTCAAAGGATGTTATTAAGAAAATATAAAGGTAGCCTACCCAAAGGTAGAAAATATTTGGCAACCATATATCTGATAGGAGCCTAATATCCTGCATATATAAAGAAATCCTACACCTTGAAAATAAAAAGACAAACAACCCATTTAAAAAATGGGCAAGTGACCTGAAAAGACACTTCTCCAAGGAAGAAATACAAATGGCTAAAAAGCACATGAAAAAATGCTCAACATCGCTTGCTATCAGGAAAATGCAAATCAAAACTACAATGAGATACCATCTTACACCTATCAGAATGGCAACTATTAAAAAAAATAGGAGACACTAAATGTTGGAGAGGATGTGGAGGAATAGGAACCCTCAACCCCTGCTGGTGGGACTGTGGTATGGTCCAACCACTGTGGAGGACAGTTTGGCGGTTCCTCAGAAAACTAACAATAGATCTTCCATATGATCCAGCAATACCACTGCTGGGTATATACCCAGAAGAGCTGAAAGCAAAGACACAAATAGATATATGCACACCAATGTTCATAGCGGCATTGTTCACCATTGCCAAAAGTTGGAATCAGCCCCGGTGCCCATCAACAGATGAATGGATAAGCAAAATGTGGTACATACATACAATGGAATATTACTCAGCTGTTAGAAGGAACAAAGTGCTAACACATCGAATAACGTGGATGAATCTTGAAGACCTTATGTTGAGTGAAGCAAGCCAGGCACTGAAGGATGAACAGTATATGACCTCACTGATTTGAACTGAGGAAAGTGAGCAGTCTCTGAGAACCATTGTCTGAAAGATAGGTTAACAAGGGAGAGAAAGAGAAGAGTAGGCTTTGAGCCATCACCCATATGGGCATAATCTGTGAAGGGATAGAGTATTGTTGCATATTAAAGGATAGGACAGATGGTTAGTGATATTACTGGGTTTGGTGCAGCTTTGACAGGTGGGTAGATTAGAAAAGGCAGGTTCAAATACACAGGGCATGTAACAATGAGTCTTGACATTCCATGATAGGGGAGTTTCATATGCCCCAGGGGGGTGGGGTGGAAGGAACAATTAAGATCTAACGGGGTATTTAGTGGTCATGGGAAAGGTATTTCATTACCTTACAGTAATGGACACATGACATGGTAAATGTAGTTAATATTTATTTAAAAAAAGAAGGAAATAAAATAGATAGAATGAAATTGACACCCTTAAGTTGTGGGCTAATTACAAAACGTGGTATATAAGAACCACAACAGAAAGCAGAATGCAGAAAGATGAAGGAAGGATAAGAGATAGCTAGAGATGCAAAATCAATATAGACAGAGAATGGGAAATGACTGAAGAAGAAGCACAGCAAAGAAGAGACAACCTAGCAGCACCTAATTTTTTTTTAAATGAAAGAAAAATGAAAGGGGGGAGGAAAGATGCAAGAAAAGCAAGAGACAACAAATAAATAGAGAAAATCCAAACAACCACACAAGCAAGCAGTCAAACAAAGCTGAGGAGGAACAGTGTTCCTTCTAGGGCCCTTGTGGAACCTCTCAGCCTACTTGTGTTTTTCAGTCAATTTCCCTGCAGGGTTCTATCTACAGGTTTGAGGCTGATTTTAGCTATTAAACTAAATTAAAAAGAAGAATTCATTTTTCACTTTTAAAAGTGACTGTCTTCTTCTTTTTTTTTTTTTTTGGTGAAATATGGGACCCAAAATAAGTCCTCTTCTATACCACCCCCTTCAGCGATGGGACTCTAACTAGACTCATGGAAATCAATCAAGCACTTACCACTTCCTGGCCTCCCCAGGGGAGCTGAAGCTCTGATGCTTGTCAGTGCAGAATGGTAAAATTGGCTGGTTCTTCCCCCTCTGGAGCCAACCTTCAGTTTCACCGGGCTTCTGGGTAAATCAGGCTTCCTCAGTAGATTCGCCTCTCTCCTCAGCCTGGCACTGCTTCAAGATGGCTTATCTGCTCCCCAAAGCTATGAGGGAGGTTCAGGCAGCCAAATCCACAGAAGGGAAACCCCTCTCCACCTTCTGTCAGAACTCTCCCTCTCTCAGAGAATGCTCCCTCTCACTGGCTTGGTCAGGTTTGGGGCTTCTCCCTGGGCAGCTAGGTAAATCAACTTCCTCAGAAGATTTGCTACTCCCCTCTGCCTGGTGTTGATTCAATCCAGCTATTTTGTTCACCCAAGCTGCAAGGGGTTCCAAGCAGCCAAATCCACAGAAAGGAAACCCCTCTCACCATTTCACCAGAACCCTCCCACTCTTGGAGAATGCTCCCTTTCACCGGGCCCTCTTACCGGGTTTGCCAAGCGGGAGTCGTGGCTCAAACCAGCCTTTTTCCCTGACGGTGGGGCTCAGCCATCTGTGTTAACCACCACAGGCAGGCTTAACACTCATGAATCTCTGCCTATCAGTCTACACCACCAATCTGCCTGCAGATAGATATCCCAAGCTTCTTGCTCCATGTGCCCACAGCACAGACCCCAGGGCAGGACCCTGTCCACAATCCACCATCCTCAGAGAGCTAGTTAGAGAGTGCCCTCCTAAACTGACTCCATCTTGCCCTAGATGTAGTATGTTTTAAAGTCAGGTAGTGTGATTCCTCCAATTTCATTTCTCTTTTTCAATATGTCTTTGGCTATTTGGGGCATCTTGCCCTTTCAAATAAATTTCATAGTTGGCTTTTCCAAGACAGTAAAAAATGCTGTGGTAATTTTTATTGGGATTGCATTAAATCCATAAATCAGTTTGGGTAGGTGTCTTAGTCGGCCAAATTGGTGCAGATGCAAAATATCAGAAATCTGTTGGCTCTTCTAAAGGGTATTTATTCGGGGTAGAAACTTACATTTACCAAGCCATTTAGTGTAAGTTACTTCCCTCCCCAGTCTGTTGCCATGTGTTGGAGCAAGATGGCTGCCAACATCTGCAAGGTTTCAGGCTTCCTCTTCCTCTTAAGGCTCCATGGTCCCAGCTTCTTCCAGTATTATCTGTACTAGGGTAAGTCTCATTTCTCTTCCACGGTTCATTTTTCTCTGGGCTCTGCTGCTCTGCACTCTCTATTAGGCCAGCTGTTAACTACCAGGTGAATGGCTTGTCTCTCTTCCAGGGTCCTCTTTCATCTCTAATGGAGCCTTCTCTTTTTCCTCATGTATCTGCTTTCCTGTGTTTACATCCCAGGACTTCAATATAAAAAAAACTCTAACTTTTTCCTCTGCCATTTCACTTTCTCTGTGAGTCCCTGCCCTGGGGCAGGGACTAGTGTCCTACTGATGTGGCCCAATCAATGCCTTAATCATTATTTATTCTGGTAAAATTGAAACCCCTAAATCCAATCCAATCTAGTATGCCTGGAGGAACAGACAAGTTTATAAGCGTAATCCAATAACTATTTTTGGAATTCATAAATAATATCAAATACTGCTATAGTAGGATAGATATCTTAATGATGTTTAGTCTTTCTATCCATGAACAGGGAATATATTTTTCTTTCATTTAGGTCTTTGATTTGCTTTAACAGTGTTGTGTAGTTTTCAGTGCACAAGTCATTTATATCTTTAAATTTATTCCTTTATATTTGATTCTTGTAGTTGCTATTATAAATGGGATTTTTTTCTTGATTTCCTCCTCAGATTACTCATTATTGTTGAACAGAAATGGTACTGATTTTTGCACATTAATCTTATAACCTGCCACTTTACTGAAAAATTTATAAGTTCTAGAAACTTTGATGTATATTTCTCAGGGCTTTTGAGGCACAGGATCATGTCATATGCAAATAGTGAAATTTTTACTTCTTCCTTTCCAATTTCGATGCCTTTTATATCTTTTTCTTGCCTCAGTGCTTGAGCAAGTACTTCTAACATAATGTTAAATAAGAGCAGTGACAATGGGCATCCTTGTCTTGTTCCACATCTTAAAGGGAAAGAAGGAATGCAATAGTAACTCATGGGATAACATGGATGAATCTTGTAGACCTTATATTGAATGAAGCAAGCCAGGCACTGAAGGACAAATATTACATGAACTCAATGATATGAATTAAGCAAACTGAGCAGATTGACAGAGCTAGAGTCTGGAACATAGGTTTATAGGAGACAAAAAGGGAGAAGAAGGTTGTGATCCAATGCCCATATGTGCAAAATCTATGATAAGGTGGAAAGGTGTAGTTGTGCAATGGATGGGCATGACAGTTGTGCAGTGATGCTACTGGGTTGTGTGGGGCTGGTCTGTGAGGGGGATATGGTAGAGTGGGTGGGTTGGACTAATAGAATTTGGGGAGGGCTAGGGGTGGAAGAGGTGAACTCTGGGGATTTGCAGGTATGTGGTTGAAACTACAATGCTGGGAATGTTCTTTTGGCAAATATGGCAGGGGAGAGTTACTGGTTTAGGGTGTTGGATGTGGGAGGCATGTGGGACAGGGTGCACATTCGGCAGGGTTCTAGGTAGTGTGTGAGTGTTCATCTAGTCAGAGTGTGTTGAATCAGTGGGTGGTAACTCACATAATGAGTGGGAAGGTGTTGGACTCTTATCCTGAGGAGTCTTGCTATGTTCTCACATAGAGGGATGGGAGCCTCTCAAGAGCATAGGCAGTGCCTAATTAGGGAGGACAGGCCAGTATGTCAGACCCTCAATGTTGTTGCTAGTAAATATGAATCTTGTTCTTCAAGGAGTAAAGCTTAGTGGTTGACATGGGTACCAAGGGGAGGGGGAGGGAGGAATATAATACATGGAACATAGGGCATTTGAGGGGCAGTGGAATTGTTCTACATGATCTTGCAGTGATGGATACAGGCCATGTTAAATTTCATCAAAATTTATAACAGTGTATGGTCCAAAATGTAAACCATAATGTAAATCATTGACAATGGTTAGTAGCAATATTTCAATATTTGTACATCAATTGTAACAAATGTACCATCCACATGTAAAATGTTATTAATAGGGGAAAAGGGAAAAGGGGGAGGAAGTCCCTATATTCAGTATGTGACTTTTATGTAACCTAAAGCTTCTTTGAAGACAAAATGAAAAAAATAAGACACTGGGTAATAAATGGAAAAAAATTTCACTGTACATACAAGACAACAGATCTTACACTGATGATAGACATAATGTCAAATAAATTTAATTTTAGATTTTTAAATTATTTATTATTATTCCAAAAAATTATAATTAAAAAAATTTTTATTATTTTTAAAACTATCATATTATTTCATTGTCTTATTAACTGAATTTGGTTTTTGGATGGCTTCATTTTTGAAGAACTTTTGGATCACAGAAGGATTACAACTGTGGCAAGGGAAGATAATTGGTGCAGGGTATCAGTGATGGGGGATGCATGGGAGGAGGTTCACCTGGGACATACCTGTAAGGCATATGAATGTGTTCATGTATTCATGGGGCATTGTCATGGTAGGTGGGGTTTCACACAATAACTGAAAGAACAACAAATTTCCATCCTGGGGAGCACTGCCACATTCTCTAATGGGACAGCAAGAATCCCCAGTACAGGGGCAGTGACTAGTGAACGAAGATGGACCATTGATGGTCCTTTGCTATTGGTGACTCTACTTAGGAATCTTTACT
>JAKSZT010054213.1:228081-238931 GCA_026826555.1 Tolypeutes matacus | reverse complement strand
TACACATAGGGACTAGAAAAGTGTTATGTGAACCCAGGGAGAGAGGGCTGCATTTTCACTAGGACAGGAGCAAGGGTCAGAAAAGATTTCAGGGAAGACAAGACATTGAGGAAAAAGCACATTTTGTCAAATGGACACTGGAGGTATATTAGAAGACCAGAGCATTTGGGCCAAAGAAAGAACTTATGGAAAGGCACAGAGGCAAGACAGTATGTGCTACTTCAGGGAAAGTTGAAAACCTGTCATGATGTGTAATAAAAATGAAATAAATGTTAAATTTTTCTCATTTCCTTTCAAAGAAAGAAAAGGAGGCTATATATATGAGGACCATTTATTTTTATTGATTAATATGACATAATTGCACTAATATTACATAATTCTAATACATGCATTTTTGACTGTCTGAAGATCCGCTGGGAAAAAAATGTGCCTCTTATCATTTTGTTGCTATTGATAACCCTGGACTCTTTGCCTTCCTTTTATTTCCTTTCACAATCTAGCAGGCCTTTCAAAGTCAGAGAGAGGCTGTTTTAGAAAGAAACAAAACAATAAAACTACAAAGGAATGGAATACTCAAGGAAAAACTGAAGGTGATTTAACAGATTTCCTTTAAAATTTTTGGCTTCTCAATCACTCAGATTTTGAGAAGCAAATGTTTATTTGGGCCTGTGTAATAAAAAGAGCCCAAGTTTGGAATAGACCATTTAGATCTAACTCAGTCCTCTTGCTTAATAACTTTGTGACATTAGGCAAGTGACATTACCCCCCTAAGTTTCCATGTTCTCACCTAAAAAATGGAGAAATCACCTACCTGTCTTCTGAGAAATATACCAAGGAAATCAAGGATTGTCATACATTTTCAGGTATCCTTTGATGGAGGAATGTGCAGGGTACTGGGAGAACAGGGGAAGATTGGGAGAGAATGAAAACCTCTCAGTCTCTTCAGCAGAAATGTAAAGAATCAGTAGTCTGTAGTAAGGTGAAGTTGTAGAGGAAAGGGCATGTGAGGCAGAGGGAAGAACCTGACTGACATAGCCTGCCATGTTTGGTGAACTATGTGCAAGCAGTTTTTAAGGCTCAGCAAAGTGTATGTGAAGGGGCCTGTCGGGGGAGATAAGGCCCCTGCTGTGGCTTTCAAACTTGCGATCATTCGGTGGGACCCTTGGTGTTTCCTTAAATTATTTTATTATTGTGTTACTAAAATAGTTATGAATATAAAACCCCTTATAATAATAGTCTTACACAACCATAAAACTGAAATCACTTTAAAAATAAAATATGAACAAAACTATATAATTGATACATCAGAGTTAGTATAATGTGATAGATGATATGGTTTGGCTGAAGCTAAATCTTCAGGACTGGGTTTAATGGGAAAAACATGTGGCAATATGTTCAATCCCATATCCCATTGCTTTCTGTGTTTTGACTTCAATAATATTGATGCAGAATATATCTTTTTCATAAGAATGGAACTGGAAATTTCAAAGCTTTTGTTTCTAATTCAGGATAATCAGACCTCAGACATAAGCCAAAGTTTTTCACCAAGCAATTCTTGAAGGCCACTTTTAATGAGGTGTAAAGCTCAGTAAAGCTGTTTTTCTCCACTTGAATTGTTCTTGTTGGCATTAAATAAATATGCATTTTATGGGTACCTAAGTGTATTATTTCTAGGGTCAGAAACATAAAATATTTCAATGCACAATTCACAATTATATTTATTGCTAATACATGGGACAAATTGGTCTGTAGGAGAGGGTCTGGGCAACACTGCATCAGCTTAAAGGTGACTATGGTTCTGACTGTGATGGTGCAAATTCTTGTGAGATCTGCCCGCCTGCACCTCTGATGGCCAGGTGATGCTTTACATCTCCAACCACTTTGTTTCCATTTGAATTATTGTGAAACTTTCACTTGTATGACATGCCTTAATTTGGAGTTTTCATTTTAATAATAGAAAATATGAAGTGGTATTTTTGATTTTAAGGTAATCATCCATATAGATGTCTCTGCTTATTCTTTCATTGCAAAAAAAATGAATAATAAGTATCATAAAAAGATTGCCTGACCCTGAGACTATGTTTATAGATCTCAATTTGGGAAATAACATGCATTTTAGAAAGACTGCTTTTTCAGTGGTATGGAGAATTGATGGTAGGGAGAAGGATGAGTGAAGACTGGATGTAGAGAAATCAATTAGGAGGGTTTTTCTGTAAGGTGAAAAGCAATAAGAACCTCAACTAGCAACAGCAATAGAAAAGAGAGGATGAATTCAAGAGCTATTGGGGAAGGCAAATCCACAGGTCTGGATGATGAATTAATTGCATGTGGGAAGTAAAAGAGAGAAAGGACTTGAGATACTTGAGATAACTACTAGATCTCTATCTTGGAACAACTCAGGGAATGGTGGTAGTATTCAGAAAAGCAGATGTAAGGAGGATTAGCAGAGTCTTTGGGGATTTAAAGATGAGTATTAATGAATTGAACATATTAAGTTTGAGCATTTGGGAAATGTCCAGTAGGTATTTGGCTTTATGGGTATGGAGCACAGCCAAAAGGCTGAATCACAGCAGAAAGACAAGGTAAAGACTGGGAAGCCAGGGATAGTATATGTAAGGAGACAAGTATAAGGCTGGTCTTGGAACTTTGCAGTGTTTCTCAACAGGGCCATTACTGACATTTGGGGGGCAGGGTACAGTGCAGAACTGTCCTAAGTATTGCAAGGCAAGTCATACCACACCACCACCACCATCCTTACAAATGCAGGCAATGTTCCACAATCATTGTGACAACCAAGAATGTCCCCACAATGATAGGCCTCCCTGGTACCCAGGGATTATTACCAAGCACCAACTAACAATGCATTTGGAAAAAGACCTAGACCATAAAGGGGAAATGGTGAATACAAATGAGCTTTTATGGCTAAGAGATTTCAAAGTGATTCTGGAGGTCATTCCAGAGGTTATGCTTATTCAAGTCTCAGCAGAATCTCATTGAATGCCACAGTAATCAGTGCCTGAAATAGCTAGGCTCCTGTGGACTCTAGAGACATCCAGAAACTGTAAGCAGGGCAGATGGCTCAGGAATTTCACACTCTGTAAATGGGCCTTACTTTGGAATTTATGCTCCCCATTGTAATTGAGTTAGACTCATTTAAAGGTTTTCTACTCATGGATCTTCTGCCCCTTTTTATTTGAACCTATAATTAGCACTATACTTGATAAATATATGTCCCACAGACTTAAACCTTCAGTTTGTCCATGTGCCAGTTGAGCCCTGAATCTCAGCAGAGTTGCAATACCTACTCTCCAGTTCATTGGACTCATGCAGAAGAACTAACAAGGAGATGAGGTTGGGCAATGTGCATCCCAAGGAACAGAAGTGCCTGGAACTGCAAGCAAATTAGTGCCATCCATCTGCCCCATGGGATCTAAGATCTCTCTCAATTAAATATGGAGTGGGCATCACCATTCCAGAATCCTCAAGATTGGGGAGTGAATGATGGACTAGAGTAGACTTACTGTTATTCTACTATAGACTTATTGTGATTCTAGCAACAGAAGAACTTTTATCATTAATGTGGAGGCAGTGGCCACTGGACATTCTGAGGGGAGGAGGTGGGAAAAATAGGTATAATTTGGGGACATTTTCAGGAAATTGGATTTGTCCTGCATGACAAATGGATACAGGCTATTGAATATTTTGTCATAACTTACAAAATTGTGTAGGACAGAGTGTAAACTGTAG
This sequence comes from Tolypeutes matacus, assembly GCA_026826555.1. Taxonomy (NCBI): domain Eukaryota; kingdom Metazoa; phylum Chordata; class Mammalia; order Cingulata; family Chlamyphoridae; genus Tolypeutes; species Tolypeutes matacus. Next base: position 235,184 of record JAKSZT010054213.1, on the reverse strand, counting down.
TCCATGGTTAATAGCAGTGCTTCAATATGAGTTCATCAGTTGTAAAAAATGTACCACACTAATGAAGGATGTTGTTAATGTGGGAAAGTGTGGGAGCGGGGATGGGGCATATGTAAATTCCTTACATTTTTAATGTAACATTTATGTAATCTAAAGCCTCTAAAAATAAAAATAAAAATAATTTAAAAAATGACCCCACACCAAATGGCCCCTGGTTATTAATTCTGGCTTAATATACATATATATATATATATTTTTTTATTATTTATTATTATTTTTTTTTATTATGGGTAAAAATCAAAATTCTCACAATTCATACAAACATTTGCAAAATGATATATAAATATATATGCATATATGTGTATTTGCTTACAAAAATGTTATTTTTATATATATATATATACATATATTTTAAGAGGTGCTTAGATTACCTAAAATATTACACGGAACCCACTGGGATTCCCATGTTGCCCACCTCCCACACCTCCCACCACATCCCACACAAACATCTCCCACAGTGTGGCCCACCAACCTCAATGAACTTACACATCCTGAAGCCTTGCCACCAACCATAGACCACAGTTCACACTGTAGACCTCACTCTCTCCCACTCAGTTCTGAGTGGTGTGTGCTGATTTAAAATGGCCTACATCCATTGCCACAACAGTACTCAGGACAACCTCCAACTCCCAAGGAAGCCCTGGCTTAATATATTAGTTAAGAGTACCTTTGGCTGCAAGTAACAAAACAGTGACTGAAATGAGTGGGGTTTAATGTGGCTAACATAATAAGAATCCAGGAATGAACAGCCCAGGGTGTTCAATGGGTCAATGATCCAGTCAGGATCTTTCTATTTTTCTGCTCTGCCATCCTTAGCAGGTTGGCTTTTGTCTTCCTGCACATCATCCTAGCATACCAATTGGCTGCTGCATCTCAGGCCTCTAGTCCACTTTCCAAGCAGAAAAAGGGGCAGGGGGTAAATAAGTGTGCTAGCCAACTCTGTTCCTTTTTAATCAGGAAAACAAAGTTTTCTCAACTCATTGGCCAGAACTGTGTCCTAGCTAGAGGTGGCATTGGAGAAGGGGAGGAGGATGGGGCAGGGTCATACAGTCAGGAGCCTCTGCCCTAGGTAATATCAACATTTAAAAGGAAAACTAAGGACAAGGAGTCTAGAGAAAATGGGTCAGAGAACGAGGTACCAGGTGAAAATGAGTGGTGTCAGAGAAGCTGAGGGAGAAGAGAGTTCCAAGAAGAACAAGCAGGCAACACTTTCAAAGTTGCAGAGAGATCTTGTGAGATAAATACAAAAAAATGTTCATTGACTACCATTTAGAAGGTTACTAATGAATAGAGTGAAGGCTACTTAAGTGTAAGGGCCAGGTTTGCAGCTGCATTACAGTGGGTTATGGAGTGAATGAACTGAGGAGCTGAGAGATGGTGCCAGCTCACCTTCAAGGAGCTGTCTGTTAAAGGAGGTGGAGATAGAAGGTGTCACATGCAAAAACTATTCTACACACATTTCCTTCCTGCTAGTAGAAGCAGCACTTCCTCCAAGTGCTAGATAGAAGCAGTCAAAAAATGTGCTTTATCAGGTGCACTGTTCTTTAAATCCCTTGTCCAAACATTTTGAGGAAATTATTTTAGCAAGAAAGTGAAGGAAAAATGATTTGACATAACATGCTATTGTTAATAGAAAATCATCCCATATCTCCACAGCAGACCTTTGGAAGTTTTTGAGTTTCTAGGAGAAAATTTTTATTAGCTTTGAATTTTTTAAAGACACTGAGGAAAATCCTAAGTCAGCATTTACTAACCTGGTGTGCTGAGAAGCACTGCTGAGGCTGATGCTAATAACTGCTAAAAATCGGGCAGGGTCACACCATGGCCTCTGCCCTGTCTTGGGAAAAGATGCTGCACACTGGCTTATCGTGGGCTCTGAGAAGGTCCCATGCACACAGTGTGTGCTAACTGCATATCACTCAGAACAGCCTGTGGGCTGGTGGTCAACAGAAGAGGAGATTGGGAGATCCTGTCCTAGTGAAGCCATTCACGGCAGGGAAAATGTCCTGTTAGACATGATGGGTCCTTACCTTGATCTGAGAGTTTCAGATCTGATTGTCATATGTGGATCTTCTTGGAGGTACCCCCACAATATGAACCTTTGGTCATTTTCTGGTTAATTTAGGTTATACTGTGAAAATGAGCTTGGCCAAAAATGGGGTTCTGCCTGATTGAAATGTTTTATTTAAACAGTCAAAATAATCAGGAGCCTTTGAGCTCAATGTATTGATCTTGTCATTTATTTACAAATGTAATAATTTTGGTACCAAAACTTTTGCCATTTCTTTGTTCAATGCTCAATTAGCATCTAGAGTCAACAGATTAGATTCCCCTAAAAATGACATCATTTTAAAAACAAGTTAATTAAATTTCTGTAAATACTTTATCATCATGAACTTTGGCATTTCAAACACCTATAAAGGAGATGTGAGGTGTACAGATTATAAAAATGTCTTGCAAAGTAATTCTTAAACTCAATATAAAACATTTATAATATAGGTTTGAGTCATTTCATTATCATCTTTATACTTATTTTTATATTTTCCCAGGCTGTAAGATCCCCTACCCTATTTTAGAAGCAGAATAACCATACATTTTAAAAAAATCTAAGACACCATCAATTTTTTTTAAGGTGGTCTCAAAGATTGAAGCCAGTACCTCGTACATGGGAAGCAGTTGCTAAACCACTGAGCTATATCTGCTCCCCAATGAGAGCTGGTTTTTCATTTCTTTGTTTGTTTTTAGGAGTTACTGGGGATTGAAGCCAGGACCTTGTACATGGGAAGCAGGTGCTCAACTACTTGGGCTACATCTGCTCCCAACACCATCAATTTTAAGGTGCACCATTAGAACATATATTTCCAGGAAAGAAAAAATGCTGCCAATTAAACTATGACATAGTTTTATTTTTACATAGAGGTGGCTTTTTTTTTTAATACTTATTAAAAGATCTGTATTATACTTATTTAGACATGGATTTAAAAAGTCATAAATCACTCTTGTTTGTCAAAAATAATTAAAATATGAGAGAAATATATTAATTAGGGAATTCCTAAAACAATTTTTCCTTTCACAGACTGTCTCTTCTAAATCACGTTTTGACTCAGAGTCACCAATATCTATATTTCTCCTCCAGTGTTATCCTCTCTGCCATCAAGAGCCCTGGCAATGCAGCATTTCTTACAAGAGTGCCCCGTTGTTTTCTCTGGGGGTTTTCCAAGTCACTGACATGCAGTATGAAAATTTTGACATTACTGCTTTGGTGTGTGATGGGCAATCACCTTGCACATATCTGTAACAAAACATAACCCAACTTCATTTCCACGTTGGTGTCTCCCTATCCTAGGTCCCATGAAGCACTTGGGTGTTGCTTTGTAAGAAATTCTGGAATTGTTATTGCACCACCAATAAGCATTTTTTCCCACTATTATCAAATAAATCCCCACTGCTCTGTTTCCAGGCCATTCAATGTAAATGATAATTTTTCTTTTCAATGCTGAATCATAATATAATCTTTTCTGAAGACATTTTAAATGGGAACTAAATAGAATGGAACCAACAATGCCTGTAACTCATTTGAAGGGCAGACAAGTGGAACAGCTGGGACCAGGGTCTCCCATGGGCAGGCCACAGCATCCACTTCACTGCTGCCACCTGGCCGACAGTAGTAGCAAAGTACATCTCAGTGTAAGAAATATTAAAATGTGGAGAAAGGTACATCTTAGAATTGATAAGTGTGATAGGCTAATATGTCAACTCAGCCAGGTATTAAGCTATGGTAGGATGTCAGCTGAAATTATGTGCTTGACAATCGTGAATTCCAGGTTATGGATCTGGGATTGTTGGTTTGAGATTCCAGATTGAGAGGCAGGAACTTAGGTCCTACCAAGCAGAGGTGACTTGAGTCAGTGTTTAGTAACAGGATGCTCTGGGTCCACATTATGGTTCACTTGAGTCGCCCTGAAGTTTTGCCCTCACCCAGTTTTTACCATAACCTCTGTATTAGTCTGCCAAAGGGGTTCTGGTGCAAAATACCAGAAATTGGTTGGTATTTATAAAGGGTATTTATTTGGGGTAGAAGTTCACAGTTACCAGGCCATAAAGCAAAAGTTTCTTCCCTCACCAAAGTCCATTGCCACGTGTTGGAGCAAGGCAGCTGCCAATGTTTGCCAGGGTTCAGGCTTCCTGGGTTCCTCTCTTCCCCTAGCTGCATTTCTCTCTGGGCTTAGCTCCTCTGTTTCCTCCACAAGGTCAGCTGTAGACTATGAGACTCTCTAGGCTTTGCATCTCTCCACAAAGCCAGCTGTAGTCTATCAGGTAAATGGCTTGTCTCTATCCTGGGGCCTTCTCTCCTTCCTCATGACCAAGCTCTCCTACTTCCCAGGGCTCCAGCTCAAGACTCCAACATCAAAACTTCAACTCAAAACTGCTGCAACACTGTTCTTTGCCATGGCTTTTATATTTTATTCCCCACCCACCAAGGGATGGGGCTCAATGCCCTACTGATGTAGCCCAGTTAACACCCTAATCATAACTTAATTATGCCTAGATTAGCAGACCAGTTCACAAGCATTCTCCAATATCTATTTTTGGAATTCATAATTACATCAAACTGCCAAACTGCAAAAACCTCTTACCAAATTTTTACTCTAATCTATTTTACAAAGTTTTACTGCATAGTTTGACCAAATAGGATTTGCATTCATATCCAGATTTTTAACACTCTTCTACAAACTCTTTTATGATGTGCACAAATGGCATTCTCTGGCTGGGTTTTGACATTCGCAGGCATGGTGTTTGAGCTGGTTTATATACAGCATTTTACTTTTCCTTTAACATACCTCATATTATTTACCTTTTCTCAGGATCATGATAAATTCATGGCTTTTCATAGTATTATTGTGTTATTTTTTATGTCAACTGTCACATCTTGGCCAGTGGGAGCCCTTTAAGCTAGCTCCTTTTAGCATTGCACAGACATTTTTTAAAGCATTCTTGTCATCTGGAAATATCAAGATATTCAGGCCCAACTTACTTTTCCTTGCCCCATGATATGGACCTATTACTCTCCAAAATAATGCAGATTCCTCCTCGCAGAGAATAATATTAAAATAAAAATTGGAGGGCTAGGGATATACATCAAATTATTTCATACAAATGAGGATAGTTGACAGGGTGATATCACTGCTAAATCATTTTAACGACAGATATAGAAAAGATAATTTTTTAAAGAAGGGGTCTGATTTATATTACTGATTTCAATCCAATACCAAAACTGTATTTTTTTCTGTTTCTCTCTAGTATCCCTTTGATTTTGAAGCTCCAAATGTTCTCCTCTCTCATCTACATCTAACATATTTTATATACTGGGCTATAGATTCTCACAATAAAACATGTGCTTGAATTATAACAGTCATTAAACTTTCTAAAACATAATATGATGAGTATCTTCTTACATCCTGTACTCCAGCTGTAACTACTTCTTTTACCTCCATACTTTAATAACTCCAATGACAATATAAATCATTCCATTTATTATAATGGAAAACATAAGTGTTAACTAACAGTCATCAATTTTTAGAAAAGAGATACAAAACTTATGCCAAGATTTAAACTAATATAAATACCTAGGCACAGCTAGTTATGCTACTTTATTAATTTGAAAGTGTTTAAAACTCTATCTAAATTTAATTCCACATTAATTCCATTTTCTCAGTAAAAAATAGTTTTTCATTTTTTCCCTTAACCTTTTCTTAGAATCAAAACTTTTATCAGAAGAAAGATAATATTAAATGCAGCAGATGCTTCATATTTTAATCACTGACTCCAGTGTGTGGGGCTTCTGGCAACCTGAACAGGTCTCTCTATTCCAGTCTTTACTGTATGTGCTTTCAACTTGCCAGAGGTCTGGCTTCCCACCTCTCCCAGTGGCTCCTAGGATATCCACTCCCTCAATTCTTTTGTATCTTTGCTTCAGTAAGATTGACAACCCTTCACTTTCTTTTTTTTTTTAATGATTAATATAGTTATTAAAATATTTTACTTTCATTTCATGTTATTACATCTTTATTTTTTTATACTTTTTATTTTTTTAAAGATATGTATATAAATGTTACATAAAAAATATAGGGGATTCCCATACACCCCACTCCCTACCCCTCCCACACTTTCCCACATTAACATCATCCTTCACTAGTGTGGTACATTTCTTGCAATTATGAACATATTTTGGAGCACTTCCACTTAGCATGGATTATAGTTTACACTGCAGTTTACACACTGTCTCACACAATTTTGTAAGTTATGAAAAGATATACAATGGCCTGTATCTATCATTGCAATGTCATTCAGGATGATTCCCAAGTCCCTAAAATGCCCCCATGTTACACTTATTTTTCTCTCTCCCTTACCCCAGAACCTCCAGTGGCCACTGCCTCCATAGCAATGGAAGAACTATGATTACACAGAATCACATTAAGTGTATAGTAGAATAACTATAAGTCTACTCTATTCCATCATTCATTCCCCAATCCTGAGGATTCTGGGATGATGACGCCCATTCCACCACCAACTGAGAGGGGCTTAGATCCCATGGGGTAGATAGATGGGACTATCTTGCTTGTATAGTCCCATCATTGTCATTGTCAGTCATCTTCTCCTTGTTAGTTGTCCTGGATGAGCCCAATGAACCGGAGAGTAGGTGTTGCAAGTCTTTTGAAATTCAGGTCCCAGCTGGCACAGGCACAACCCAATGATTTAAGTCTCTTGGACATACACCTATCAACTCTAATACTAACTATAGTTTCAAATAGAAGGGGCAGAAGAGCCATGTGTAGGGAAACCACAACTGAGTCCCATCTCTGTCACACTGAAGAGCATAAATTCCAAAGTAGAGTCCACTGGCAGGGTGCCAAACTCCTGAACTATCTGCCCTACCTATATTGTCTGGATGTGTCTAGAGGTCTCAGGAGCCCCAATACTTAAAGCAATATTTACTTTGGCAGTCAATGAGATCCTGTTGAGAGATGCATAAATGTAACCTC
>JAKSZT010054213.1:154605-182234 GCA_026826555.1 Tolypeutes matacus | reverse complement strand
CTTCCCCCAGCTGGGTCCAGCAAGTCCTTCTCCTTCAAGAAGATTGAGCAAGCATCCTCCTCGCCCCTTCACCCTCAGCCTGGACATCCCAGATCTGCACTGGATTTGCCCTCTCCAATGCACAGACCCAGCCACTCACCTGGTTGCACTCCAGACTTTTAGGAGCTGGGTTTTGGTGGAAAAGATATTGACTGACAATGCCAAGGAGGGAAAGGATGGGAGTTCTCGCTTTGTTTTTCTTTCCTTCACCTTGGTCTGGAATCCCTATTCTGAAGGGTAAAGAGTGCTGGGGCAGGCTGGAGGCTGTTCTGGCCCCAGAATTGACTCTCCTTTGACCAAGGGCAAATCCCTTAGCCCTCCAGGCCTCTGCTTTCTGCTGTAGGACATGGGTTGCTCTTCCACAGCTGCCCAGGAAGTGGGAGATGATCCCCAAGGCACTAGGTAGGCCTGGGCCAAGGGCCAGCTCAAGGAGGAGGAGTAGGCAGTGTTTTGGGCAGCCCCTCGGGCTATGGTCAGTGTGGGGCTAGCTAAAGCCCAGAAAGCCTGATGTCCCTCTGCCCAAGCAGATTGGGGCTCCCGGATACACCTAGACCTGTGTGGAGACAGGTGGGAAGGGCAGGTGAACCATGAGTCTAATTCCCATCTGTGCCGCCAACTGGCTGTGTGAACAGGAGCAAGTTACTTAACCTCTCTGACCACATATCTAGGTATGAAACCAAAATCTTCATGAAGATTAGAGGAGGAAACTGCACAGTATGTTTTTCTTAGAACTGCCTGAAACATATTAAGTGCTCAATAACTGCCAGATACAGTTGTAATTATATAAACTCTAATCCAATGTGATCCTCTCCCTCTTTGATTTTCCTTTATTATTTTAAGCTTAATTTTTCATATAACATGTTTCATAGTCTTCCGTGGATCACACCCATTTGTGTGCTCTGAGTCGTCTTAGTATTTGTATTCATTGAAGCACATAACACATTACATAAACATAGGTGCTTGATAAATGAATGTGGAATTGAATTTTCTTCTAGCCTCAGGCAGAATAGGTTATGCTATAGTAACAGATCCCAAATTTCAGTGTCTTAACATAAAATTTACTCTCATGACGGTGCATGCCACAGGGAAGCTGTCACTGTAATCTTGGACACACAATTTGATGAAACATTCATCTTAATCCTTGCTTCTACTGTAATCCATAGGGGAATGTCTTTAAGTGATGAGTGGTGAGAAATGCCTGTAAACACCAATGATGTCCATGCAGCCATTGTGGAATCCAGTTTGGCTGGTCCTTGAGTTACCACATGACCCAGCAGTTCCACTCCTAGACATGTATCCAAGGATGGAAAGTAGGGGCTCAAACAGACACAACGATGCTCATAGCAGCTTATTCACAGCAGCTGAGAGGTAGAAACAGCCAAGTGTCCATAGACAAAGGAGTGGATAAGCAATATGTAGGGTATGCAGGGAACGGAGTATTGTTCAGCCATAAAAAGGAATGAAGTTCTGCGAATATTCTCACTGTCCTGATTTTGTGATAATCAGGGTTGGCTAAACATTCGCTATATTAGAAACCATGCAAGTGTGCCCAGACCTAGTTTTTCTCCCTAGGTCTGGTTTTCAGAGTGCTGGTGATAAACCAAGCCTGGTTTATTATATGATCATCTTGTATGGGAAATGACTATAACTCTAGGTATCTTTGGTCAACCTTAAGAGATATAACAGGGGTACAGATGTGGCTCAAATGGTTGGGCATCCATCTCCCATATGGAGGGACCTGGGTTCAATCCCTGGGACCTCCTGGTAAAAATTAAATAAAGAAAAATATAAAAGTTGCGTGGGCCACCATTCCCCGTGCACCAGTGCACCGTCAAGACCCGCAAACAAGTGAGCCCCCCAGGCCCCCATGCATCGGTGTGCCACCAGGCCCCATGAGTGAGTGAGCACCCCACACCCCATGCACAGGTACTCCACCAGGCCCCGTGTATGGGTGTGCCACCAGGCCCCGTAAGCCATGCAGCAAGATGATGACATAACAGGAGAGTGACACAAAGGACAGCCAAGATGAGATGCGCCAAAAAAACAGGAACTAAGGTGGCACAGGTGGTAGGATGCCTCTCTCCCACATCGGAGGTTCCAAGAATCAAATCCCAGTGAACACAGGAGAAGGATGAGAAGAGAAGGCAGGAAGTGGACACAGAGAGTTGCCCAGCGAATGGACACAAAAACAACAAAAATGGGGGGGGGCAGTAAAAATGGATAAAAGTAAATAAATAAATAAATAAATCCTTTTTTAAAAAGTATAGGGGTGTAAGATATGGACTACAGTTAATAGTAATAATTTGACGATGCTCTTTCATGATTTGTTAACAAATGTTCCACAACAATGCAAAGTATTTGTGGTGGGGTGATGTGTGGGAGCCCTGTATGATGTTATGCATGTTTTTTTGTAAGTTCACAAGGTTTACTGAACATTTATAGTTTATGCATGTTCATGTATGAATGATATACTTCAATAAATTGTTTAAAAATTAAAAAAGGAATGAAGTGCTGATACATGTGACAACATGAGTGAACCTTGAAAACATCATGCAAAGTTAAATAAACCAGACACAAAAAGACAAATATTGTATGATTCCCTTATACTAAGAATCTAGAATAAGCAAACTCATAAGGCAGAAAGTAGATTAGTGGCTACCAGGGGCTGGGAGGAGTTATTGCTAATTGGGGGAAGAGCTTCTCTTTGGGGTGATAACAAAGCTTTGGTAATGGATGATAACAGCAAAACATTGTAAATGTAACTAATGCCACCTAATTTTACACTAAGTAATGGTTAAAAAGGTGATTTTTATGGTATATGTATATATAATTCTGAGAAAAGTTTTGAAGACTACATCTGACTGTTAAAGATTAACTCCTATTTTAAAGAACATTAGGAGGCATTTGGGGAGCTGAAGGAAGTAAAAATTGGTCTGTAGGTGGGGGAATAACTGAGATCTTACCTGGGGCTAAGAAGGGAGCCCTGCTCCTGCCTGGACTTTGTGAGGGAGTGGAAGGGAATGACTCTCCAGGTGGGGAGCCTGAGGGGAGCCTGTGCTTTTGAGCAGATATTGAGTAGATGGGACCACCAGCCCTTCCCCACCCAGACAGGTCTTCCCCATCTGGAAGTAGGAGGAAATCATCAGGAATTCCCCCTGGCCCTTCATTTAATTGCCCACACTCTCATGGCTTTTTCAGATTCTTTCCCTACCCCCGTATGCTGAAGCCCTTCCTGAAATCACTTCACATAAGCAGGTTTGATAGCAGGTTCTGACCTCTACCTGCCTCCCCCTTCTTGCAATGCACCTGAGATAAGACATTTTTTTTTTTTGCCTCAAAAAGTGACATTTATTCAAAGAAAAAAAAAATGACAAGATGTCCATCCCTTGGCTCCCTTCCCTCCCCCCTCCTGCTCCTCCTCAGCCCCCCAGGGAGATAAGACATTTTTAACTCCTGTCTGTGTGTCAATAACTGGAAGACGAGGGCAGCAATGACAGCTTGGGGAGATTACCAATCTTTTAATGGTTTCTTTGGAGGCCAAGTCCCTGCTAGGACCTTGATGGCTCCAGCTGACCTCCCCTGTGCCACAGCACCTGCTCTGTTGGTTACCTCTCCATTCTGCTTACTTAGATACCTTGGCCCCGTACCTTGACTCTTCTCCAGTTTTTCTTTAGAACAACCTGGTGACGTACTCCCATGCTGAGAAAGCGCTCCCTTCACCCACCTGTGAGCATCTTTAAGACGGGTTCTCACCTTGCTGTACCCACACATCTCACACAGCGCCTACCTAATCCCAGGTGCCTGCTGTCTTGGTTCCAGGCTGCGATGATGAATACCACACAGTGGGTTGGCTTAAACAGTAGGGATGTGCTGGCCAGGGTCCCAGAGGCCAGAGGGTGGGCTTCTTTCCAGGGTCAGAAGTGCTCTGGCAGGCTAGTAAGCAGGGGCTCCTAGCCTGTCCTGACACTCAGAGATGCCCTTGCCATTCTTTTCCCGTTTCCCACTGGCGACCGGCTTCTGGCTCATCCCTGTGGCTTTCTCTTGCTTTGTCTGAATCTCTTCTGCTTACAAAAGAGCCAGTAATTAGATTAAGACCCTGCCTTGTACAGCTGGGCCACACCGTACCTAAAACCACATCTTCCAGAGATCGCTGTGTATGGGGTGTACACCCGCTGGAACACAGACTAAGGCCAAGAACGCTAGTCTCTGGGGGACATAATTCAACTTACCACAGCTGTGGGAGGAGTGGTTGGCCTTGTCCCCCAGCAGAAACCCCACATCCCCCAAAAATATTAAATATTTTTTATATTTAACAAGCACTTCACTTACTATGCACCAGGTATTATTCTAAACATTAAACATGTAATTAAAGTTTACTTTTTTTGAAAACTCTACAATATAGGTGCTATTTTACACATTTTATATATTAAAGTTTATGTCTGATAACTCCAGTAGCTGGATTTCCTAATAGTCTGTTTTTCTTGTCTATTTTTTCCCTTGGTTTTGGTCCTTTACTCTTGATTCCTGGTATATCTGATGATTTGGGATTGAATGCCAGCAATTGAATATAAAAATTGTAGAGTTATTTCAAGTCTCAGGATGACGTTACCATAGAATTTATTTTTGCTTCTGTAGGCAACTGGATAGAAGCAGATGAGGTTGATCGAGTCTGAGATTGAAGCTCTTTCTGCCTCTGTGATGGGTGCCTGTTTCCAATCCATCCTTGTTCCTAGTGCGTTGCCCTTCAGTGTGTTTACTAGGGCACTTCCACCTTGGTGTGCTGTGGACTCCAAGTTTTAACTTCCCAAACCTGAGTGGCCACTGAAATCTCTGATCAGCTTCTCAGCTCCTTACCTATCACATGCTGCCCAGCTTTTTGATTTTGGTTGATACTTTGAAATCAGCAAATAACCTGAGGGGTATGGTAGTCTGAAGCTGTATGTACCCTCCAAAAGCATGTTCTTAAACTTATTCCATTCCTGTGGGTATGGATCCATTATAAGTAGGAGTTTTTGTTGTTGTTTTTTAGGAGTTACCAGAGATTGAACCTGGGACCTCGTACATGAGAAGTAGGCTCTCATTCCACTGAGCTACATCACTACCCAGTAGGACGTCTTGATGAGGCTACTTCAGTTAAGGTGTGACCCACTGCATTCAGGATGGGTCTTAATCCTATTACTGGAGTCCTTTATAAATGGAATGAATACATAGAGAGAAAGCTAAGGAAGCAAGAAGATGAAATAAAAAAAACCCGGAAGAGGAGGGTGAGACCAGCAGATGCCGCCATTTTGTCTAGCCATGTGGCAAAGGAGCTGAGGGTTGCCAGCAACTGGTCTTTGGGAAGAAAGCATCTCCTGGATGATGCCTTGAATTGGACATTTTCCTGGCCTCAAACTGTAAGGTAATTTATTCCCATTGTTTAAGCCAACCCATTTCATGGTATTTGCTTTAAGCAGCCTAGGAAACTAAAACAAGTGGAAAAATGGCTTCAAATTTTGAGCTAACTTCTCTACTTTTTCCTTCTCTGGGATTTTGCTCCCTCAAGTCCTCACTGTCTTGTTCCCTCCAATAACCTTAAAAAGCTTTGAGATAGATAAATAGACATTCCACACGTATATTTCTGCTTTTAAAGTTGTTCTCTGCAGGAAAGTTAGTCTGATACAAGCTAGTCCACCCAAATTGGAAAATAAACTACATATCCCTCTTTTATAGATGAGGAAACTGAGGCACAGGAATAACATGCCCCATTACTATATTCAAGTGAAACATTTATTTACACATTCATTCAAAACCTACGTACTAAGCAGCCACTATGAATTGACACTATGAATTGACACCTGAATTGTCCACGCAGATCTGATCTCTACAGAACTTTCTCCCCTAGAACACACCGAGCTTCCTGAGGTCAGAATCTGACTTCTGCATGTTTCTATCCCCAGTGCCAACGTGCCTAGAACAAGCAGGTGTTTCATAAATCCTGCTCAGTTGAGTTGAATTAATCCTGAAACAGGAAGGAAAGACCCTAGGATCAGACAAAGGCATGAGAAGGTGGAGAGCACCCCAGCCTGCCACTCATTGCCCCCATTCTGCCAACTCTGCCCACTTTGCTACGTGCATGTGGCAGGTCCCTCCCTCACTGGGGCCTCATTTTCTAACCTGAAAACAGGGAGGTTGAGCTGTAGGATGCCTGAGGCCCCTCCAGTCCTGTGCCCTGTACCCGCGTGTGGCCACCCTAGGGCCCCTAGGCCCTCTCGGGGCTGCAGCACTGGGCTCGATGGTCAGTCAGACAAAACCAGGGTGGTCTTTCCCTGGCCTATGCCCCACTTTTTCCTCGTGGAAAACTGTAGATGGAAAAGCATATCCAGAGTCCTCTTGCCCAGGACAAGCCTGCCTGGGCATGAGGATTCGGGGGCATTTTTCAGGTCCTTTTGAGGCTGGTCTGTCTCTCACTGTCCCAGCACAGAATACATTTTCCTGTTTGGGAAAACAGCACTGTCTCTATGGCAGAGTGGGTGTGTGCTGTACAATGCCTGTCCCAGCTGAAGTAGGGGAAGGAAGCCAGGCCCTGCCCCTGACCTGGCTGAGTGAGGGTGGCTCCTCTCTCCAGACACCCACCTCCCCTTCTCCCTGGGATCTGGACATTCTCACAGAGGCACCTGCACACACAAGCAGATATAGATTCCCACTTGGCTGATGGGTGAAAGGGAGATGCAGCCCAACTCCTGAGCAGAATGGGGAGAGCCTGCCAGAGAGAGTGCCTGCCTCTGAAAACTGTGGAAACAAAGAAGTGCTGGCACTGGAGCAGCAAGGGGTGGCATAGACATCCAGCCAGCTTGCCTCTTTTTTTTTTTTTTTTTGATTTCACAGGCGTGTTTTTATTTTTGTAAACATATTGATTTAAAATTAATTTCTCTCCTTTCCAGTCCCATCTAAAATAATATACATGTGAAGTATCTGTAATCCTAATTTTGTTACAGGTTGAATTAAGTAAACATGGTGTGTTTTAGGAAAAGGTAAGGGATTGTCTCCATGGGATGACATTGGCTTGATTCTTTTTCAATCTCTACTCATATATTTTTTCAAATAGTTAATTTAGTTTTTTTTTATTTAAGTGATTCCTGGTATGAAATTAGCCAACAATATTCCTTTTATAAGAGGAATAAGAAACCCTTTTGATCCTTGGTGTTATATAAATAAATTTTTATTTCTCTTAAAAGAATCAGAGAACCAAAATAATGAAAAAGATTTTTTAAAATTTACTTCACGCTGTTCCATCTGAGCAGTTTGCCTAAATTATAGATTCTAGGTCTATTGCTAGCCAAAATATTTTTCAAAATAAATTTGAACAATGGTGTAGCCTTCCAATATTGCAATTATATATATTTTTTTACCATAAGAAATATGGCAAAAATCTTAGCATTTTTAGGGGACTAATATAAATAACTTGATGTAGCAGTACAAGGAAATTTTATACCTTAACCACACTAATATTATTTGATATTTTAAATAGTTGTAATTCATAATTTCCATTATATATATATCTAACTTGAAATATTATCTACTATGCCAACAGTGTACCACAGAGAAACTTAATATACAACATATTAAGCCTTTTTTTTCTGTAGAATTTTATGATTCAAAATTTTCATAAAGAGTTAAAATAAGACATTGTAAATGTGGATTCAAATGAGTCCACGTTAAATTCAGCTGTCTTTTTCAATGGTATATAGGAGTTTTCAAGTTTGTGACTTACTGCAAGGACTTTTTAAACAAAGATCAAATAAAGATATTTTACATATATATTTTTATGGATATTAAGAATTTTTCTTTTTACTTTATACTTATCTGAATATTCTGGCACTAAAGAATATATATTCTAATGTGTTCCAGCTTGCCTCTTTTACAGATGACAAACTGGGCCCAGAGAAGGCCTGTGGCTTTCCTGAGGCCACACAGTAAGTTTGTGAGAGGGAAGAATATAGAGTTCAATGACACAAAAAGACAGCTCAGCTGGCCCCTGGCTGGAAGCTCGACTTGATTTCATTACCGAGTCACATAACCAATTCCCAGACCCACTTCATCGCAGTGCTGTGTGCAGCTGAGCCCACCAGCCACCCACCATTCCAGGCTCACATCCTCACCAGAACCCTGAAGACAGCTGGGGGAGGGTTTGGGCCTAGTTATGCATTTGCACACACACTGCTCCAGAGGTGGTGGCGAGGGGGAGGAAGTAGCCAGGGCTGTCGCTATGGCTTATGTGGTTTCTGACCTAAATTTCATACGAGGAAAAAAGAGAACACTGACATGTTGGAGAAAGTGCAGAGGAGATGCGATCCTGATGGGGTCTTTGAAAATGCTGTTTTCATTGGCTGGGTCTCTTCAGAGCTAGCTGGTGGCAGGCCCATCATGGCCCCTTTTTAATCAGTGGAATTCAAATTTCCCCCACTCCATCCTCACACAGAAGAAAGAGCAATGGGGCAGGGGCCAAGGAGGGAGAGCGGGATTCCAATTTGAAATATGGTAACTTGGGAGAATTCAATTTGAAAAGAAACTGCCAGGCTCCTTCAGCTTTTAAGCCTCAGTGGAGCAGATTTTTCAAAGGAGAAAGAAATAGCTCTTCTCCTGGAGCAAGAGCCCAGAATGAGCTTCTCACCCATTTTCTTCTCTTTTTCCAGAATATGGGGGTGCAGGTGTGGACACCTCTCTTTCTGGGCCTTCATAACACATGACCACATGCTCCAGGGTTTGAAAGAGTGTCAGGAAGTCAGAAACCAAGGTGGTGGCAGCTCGTGTTTGCTCAGCTCTGAGGCAGGATCTGGACCCTGTCTCCCCATTCCCTGTGGCTGTGTCCTGGGCTCAGAGGCACATTGCTGCAGCCCCTGCCTGTCTTCATGTGGCGTGCTCCCCCGCCATGTCTCTATGTCTTCACGTGACCTTCTTATTGGGTTTAGGGCCCACCCTACTTCAGTCATGGACCTTGCATGTGTGGATCAGGGCAGGCTTTCAGGAGGAGGTGGCCGCTGAAGAGGCAGTCATCAGGGAAGTTCCCAGCAAGCAGAGCAAAGCAGCAGTACAAAACATCCATGCCTGGGGTCATGGGGAGTGTCCAAAAAGGGGATGTCAAGGCTCCGGAGAGTGGAGCTGGGGCTGTCCCAGGACTTCTCCCTCCCCATTCACCCCACAGCTGAGTCTTGAGGCTTTTCCCTCCACTGGAGCTCAGGTTTGCTGTCAGGAGCCACCCTGCCCCCTCTGGGCAGCAGGTGGAGGTAGGCAGCCTTGTTTTCTTATTGGTGAAATAGGGACAGTAATGACCTCACGACCTCACGGGTGACTGTGAAGAGCAGTTGGGAAGAGGCACAGGAGGTGCTTTGCAACACGGAAGAGCCAGCATCCTGCCTGGCCTACATCCTTCTACTGCTGGTTTTGTTTTGTTTTAAACTCCTGACGCTCTCTCATGATGGTTTTTCTGAGTGGTGCAAGCCTGACTCCTCGCGTGTCCTGTTGACACAGATGCCCCTTTCCTGCTGAGAAGAAAGCCCTGCCAGCTCCGTCAATTCCCCAGCTGGCTGGAATCAGCACCATGTCTCCTGAGGGTTCCGGAGATTGGCCTCAAAGGCCTCTGCTGAAAGCTTCAGGCCCAAGGAACAATCCCCTTGTGCCTGCTTCAACACCTGCCTTCCCCCTGCAGCCAGCTGCTGACACGTTCTCCTGCTCTGTGCAGGCAGGGAAAGCACTTTTCCCTCAGCTGCATGGATGTGGCATGACCTGCTCTCCAGGGCTCCCTGTCATGCCCTTGTGTCCCATCCTGTTTGACCCAGGCATCACCGCCAACGCTTCTGAGGACCAGCATATGGGTGGCGTGTCAGTGCTGAGGCTTGGGGCAGGTGTGGCCACAGCGTCCCCCCCGTTGTTCACAGCCTGTAGGTGACCCAGGTGCAGCCCAGGCCCACAGCATAGCCCTGGGCTCAGGGCATGCACAGACCCTAATCCCAGAGCCCTTGGCACCCCTGGGCAGCACTTGTCTGGACTATATTGTAATCACACCCCCTGGGTTGACAGGGCATGGCCACTGCTACTGGGCATGATGTCCCTACCTGCCCTTTCCAATAAAACGGTTTTTACAGTAACCAGGAGAGTTCAAAATTCCACTGCTCTCTTGAACTGATCAGGCCTTGTGAGCTCAATGATTTAAGCATTCTGATAAAGGAGGAATGGGCTTCTAGCCCAGTACAGGCACTTAGAAGTAAGAAATTTGGAGAAACCTTTGAGCCTCAGTTTGCTTTTGTGGAATAATAATACTTACCTTATGGGGTGGTTGTAAGGATGAAATGAGACCTCAGATATGAAGCATATTTTACTAATAAAGTGAGACCACAGAGCTCAAGGCTGGCTTGAACACAGACATCCTGGCAACAAGGGGCATAGGTAGGTAGTCAATAAATGCTTGTGGAATTGGGAACCGCACAACAGGCCTTCAGGGAGTGGATGCTGGAGGGATTTTTTTTTAAAACTATGTAATTGTGAATGCTTTCCCAACTCCCAATCATGAGTATGAATTACTTTCATAATCAGAAAAAAGCCAATGAAAGTTGTTAAATAAATGCAAGAAGACAGACAAGAGAAACTAATAATGGGAGGACAGAATTTGACAAAGAATCATGTACAAATGAGGAAATGGCAAGGAGCTTGGGCTTTAGAACAAGTTCTAATGATTTTCCTCCACCCGTCTACTTCCTGCCCCAAAGCAGCTTCCAAGCAAGTGGAGAGATGAAAATGTTAGTCCGTGTGTGACCAACCATGGCAGCCACTGTGAACGCTGAGGGACAGAGGCGAGGCCCCACCTGGCCTGGGAGGCCAGGGATTAGGCCCCAAAGAGGGGTCACACCAGGCAACACCTTGATGAATGACCAGGCATTACCCAGGTGAAGGAGGAAGGGTAGGCTGTTCTGGGGCAGGACGGGGTGCACAGAGGCCAGGGCTTGGTCACGAAGGACTGTTCTTGACTAAGTCATGCAATGTCCCTCGGCCTCACAGCCCCGGCTGTCACATGAGCCACTTGCACCAGATAGTGGTTCTCCCATCTGTGTGCTAGAATCACCTGGGGCCCTTAAACAGCCCCAAAGCCCAGGCCCCACCTCATACCTGTTAAATCCAAACTGCCCTGAGTGTGGTTCAGGGGACCTGATGTGCATGCAGGCTGTGGACCACTGCACGAAGGGGCTCAGGTTGAGATGAGCCTGACAAATCTCTCCCTGTGACTTTACCAGGCTCCTGAGCTACACCTGCTCACCTGGTCATGGACTGGCTCTTTTCCATCTTCCTGGTCTCCCTTTGCATCCTACTGTCCACTCGGCCAAAAGTCATTTCATTTCAAGGGTTAGGGATACAGGACAGAACTCTCCTGTTCCTGTAACCACTACAGTCACTTACTGTATGAGCAGAAGAGGTCAGACACTGCAGGGATGGGCACTCACCCCAGACCTCTCATTCCCAGGTTCCACTGGTCTCTTTCCACCCCTATGGACACAGCAGTTCATTTTTCAGACTTAAAGAAATAAGCCAGGGTCGTCATCACACAGCCAGTCCTGCATCAGCATGGGCGGGAGCAATTGCATGAAGGCTCTGGGTGATTCAGAAAGCCATCAGTCCAAGCAGGTGTTGGCCTGAACACCTGGTTCTTTGAGTAACTGATCAAGCAAAATGATGGCTTAATTCCAGTTCTCACAGCTGAAATGGTGATAAAAGAACAAGAAAGCAACAACAAAAATCTGACCCAGTCTATAGTAAATGAAAATCCAAACTTACAAAGTGAATAAATTAGAGGAGAATTATTTTTCTTTTTTAAAAATTTTAATAAACTTATATTACAAATTCAGAAATAAAATAAAATAACAGAAAAAGGTAGCTTGACAAGTTATGGAAACATTACTCCTAAAAGTTCATTACTCCTAAAAGCACTTTCATCTCATCTAATTCAAACTACTAATGCAATTGTTCCTCTAGTGTTCAGAAAGATACACGGATGAACATGGATTAGTTAAATGACATAGGCAAGGTCTCCTTATTAATGAAGAAAATTAAGAGAAAGAATATTCAATCATATTCATATCTCACAAAACCAAACCCCTTATTCTCTTTTTTGACCTTTAGCATTAATATAGTACCAACTTTGCTTTTGCTACAACAACGTTACAATGTTGTTAACTATAGTCTACAAATTACGTTAGCTTTATGTTTTCCATGTGTCACCACATTTTTCTTAAGGAGCTTTTTGATTTATGAAAATGTTTTACTAGCATTTGGACATTGCTTTATACTTTACAAACCACTTTCAGATACACTGATTGTATTAGTCACCAAAGGGGTGCTAATGTAAAATACCAAAAATGGGTTGGTTTTTACAAAGGGTATTTATTTGGGGTAGAAGTCCACAGATACCAGGCCATAAAGCGTTAAGTTTCTTCTCTCACCACAGTCCATTGCCAAGTGTTAGAGCAAGACAGCTGCCGGCATTTGCCAGGGTTCAGGCTTCTGGGGTTCCTCTCTTCCCGGGGCTGGGTTTCTCTCCGGGCTTAGCTCCTGTTTCCTCCACAAGGTCAGCTGTAGACGATCAGGTGAACGGCTTGCTTCTCTTTTCCTGGGGCCTTCTTTCCAACATCAAAACTGCTTCTCAAAAGACTGCTGCAACTGTCCTTTGCCTTGCCTTTTATATTTAATTCCCCACCCACCAAGGGGTGGGGCTCAACGCCCTAATCCTAACCTAATCATGCCCAGATTAACAGATCAGTTTACAAGCATGATTCAATTATATTTTTGGAATTCATAATTATATCAAACTGCCACACTGATCAACTGAGATAATCTAAACAAACCTGCAAGTTAGCTACTATTAGCCCATTTTACTGAGAGGCTGAAGAGCCCACCCTGGAAGTGGAGAGCCAGGGTTCCCCACAGCTTTCCAGCCACCAGGGACTCCCCCAGCCCCCTCCCTCACCAAAACTACCTCTCAGGGTCTGGCTAAAAGAAAGCTGTCCTCGTACATGCCACATAGCTGTATTTTCAGAATGTTGATTTGCAATTGATTGGAGAATATCTACTATGTAAAACAAAACTTGCCTCTGCTTGTCCTCAACCCTAAAGCACTGTAAATAAAAATCCAAGTCTTCTGCAGGGTGGGGGGAGTCCTTTGGCAATTTTCCCTCAGCTGGCAAGGAATTTAACCCATTCCCCACCACAGTCTTGTGGACAGGCAGTACCTGTGCTCACCACCGGTGACTCAGCCTCTCTGGGCCCCTTGCTGTTAAAAGCAGCAGGCTGGGGGTTACCTATTGCCACTTGACAGTAAAATTGGCATTGGGCTGGTTTATTTGCTCTGTTGATTTAGAAAGATATTGCATTTAAAAAACAAAGTGTATTTCATAATAATGAAGTTTCCCTTTGGGAAACAATAGCCCAAATAAGTGTCTGTGAAGTTGGAGGGCTCTGAATGATTTCCATATGAACCTGCGCCTTCCTCTCCCATGAGGGCACCAAGGACAGGCCTTCAGCAAGATCCCGTCACAACATTCGGCAAATGGTCTTTCAGCACCAGTGTGTCCTGGGAACCGTTCCAGATGGAAGAGCCATGGCAAATAAACTGGGCCAAATTCTCTGCTCTCTAGAGGAGAGAGGAAGAAACGAGGGGTATGCCCTGTGTGAAATTGGCAGTAGGGGAGGAGGAGAGCACATGGGGCCTCACAAGCCAACCTAAGGACTTGGGCATCTATTCTGAGAAACACAGGAGGTCTTCAGAGATTTTTGAACAAGAATTTATGTTTTAAAAGCATCACTTGGCACCCTGACAGGGGGCCTTACTTTGGAATTCATGCTTCCCAGTGTAACAGAGTTACACTCATTTATAGTTTCCCTACACATTGCTCTTCTGTCCCTTTTATTTGAATCTATAATTAGCACTATACTCATTAAATATATGTCCCAGAGACTTAAATCTTTGGTCTGTTATGTGCCATTTGAGCGCTGAATTTCAGCAAAGTTGCCACACCTACTCTCCAGTTCATTGGACTCACCCAGGACAACTAACAAGGAGATGATGATGAACAACACCCATCCCAAGGAACAGAGAATGTCTGCAACTGCAAGCAAGAGAGTTCTATCCATCTGCCCGTGGGATCTAAGCCCCCTCTCAATTAGAGGTGGAATAGGCATCACCATCTCAAAATCCTCAAGATCGGGGAATGAACAATGGACTAAAGTAGACTTTTTACTATTCTATTATAGACTTATTATTCTAGCAATGGAGGAACTTTTATGATTGATATAAAGGCAGTGGCCATCAGAGGTTCTGAGGGGAGGGAGAGGGAAGAATAGGTATAATATGGGAGCATTTTTGGGACATTGGTATTGCCCTGCATGGGATTACAATGATGGATACAGGCCATTATACATTTTGTTATAACCTATAAAAATTATATAGTACAAAGTGTAAACTCCAATGTAAACTATAGTTCATCATTGATAGCAATGCTTCAATATGGGTTCATCCATTGTAACAAATGTACCACACTAATGAAAGATGTTGTTAATGTGGAAAAAATGTGAGAGGGGGAGGGGGTAGGGCATATAGGAATCCTCTATATTTTTATGTAACATTTATGTAATCTAAAGATTCTTTAAAACATTTTTTTTAATAAAAAATAAATAAAAATATCACTCTGGATGTTGTGTTGAGAATAGGCAGTGGGGGTGGGTGGCAAGGCTATGAGAAGGGATGCCAGTTTGGCTGTTGTGTGATTTAGGAGAGAAGGATGATGGCTTGGGCCAGGTTGGTGGCAATGGAGGTGGTTAGAGGTAGTCAAATGCTATATCTCTGTTGAATACAGAGCCACTAGTGGTTCCCAGATGGAGTGGATATGAGGCATAAGGGGAACAAAGAAGTCAGGAGTGATGCCAAGGTTTTTGTCCTAAGCTCCTGGAAGGATAGATTTGTCATCAGCTAAGAGGTGAAAGGCTGCAGATGGAGCAGGTTTGAAGGGGAAGATAGATATTTGGAGCCCTTTCACATTTGAGATGTCCACTAGATACGTTCCTGGAGATGTCTAGCAAGCAGTGGGTAAACCAGGGGCAGTTGTCAGCATAGAGAGGAAACTTAAAGCCATGAAGCTAGATGATGTCATCACAGAAGGAGGTAGATGCAGAGCAGAGTAGGTCCAAGAGGCTAGAGAGATGAGGAGGGACCAGGAAAGGAGGCCAAGAAGGAGGTGGAGGAGAACCAGGTGAGGGGGGTGGTCTGGAAGCCACATGGCAAATGTGCTTCTCGGAGCTGCAGTCCATTCTGCCAAATGCTGCAGGGACTGTGGATTAACTTGGATTTAGCAAGGTGGAGGTCATAGCAGAATAGATGCTTAACATTTAGGGCCATGCCTAAAGATCTGTGCCCAGAAATGAGAGCATCAAGAATCCCCAAATCTTCAAATTCTTTTCTACCTAATTTTCTCCACTGTTTAATTTATCCAAAACATTTTTCACACTAATAATCACATTCTTAGTCTTCTTCATATGCTTTACCCTTCTTCTCCAACAACTTCAGAAATTGCTGATTCTGGTTAAATATTTGCTGTGGTCATGAGAAGAAAGGACAGTGGGCCCTACTGCTGACATAATTTGCAGTTCCCTCTGACATATTCCACTTCTCCTCAGTCTCAATGGACCTCTTCCAAGTTTTCTTCTATTAAATCACTGAATAAATATCCTAGTGTCAAAGGTCATCACTATATTCTCTTTCTGTTATATTCCTCCTCTGCCCAGATGCCCCTGAGACCACGGAAATGATCCTGAGGAATTTCCCTACCCTTGTTTATTAGCATTCCAATGATTTCCCTCAAAGTCCTGAATAATGGAGGCAGTTCCCTCAAAGGCAGCGACACTGTCTGAAGTGACTGATGACTCATGGTGGATGGCTCGCCTCACCCCATCTTCTGTACATCATCTGTCCCTCACTAGAGACCCTGGGCAGGTGGATCTGAGTGTGAGATTGGAGAATAAAGGTCTTCCATGTACCGCCTTCCCCTGTGCCACAGACCCTTCTTGGCATTTGAAGAGTATAACCATTTTGAGGTAGTGAAGTTCTAAGGGATGCAAGCAGCAGCAGCCACGGAGTCCAGGGCATGCTCAGGGTCCCTGCCCACCACTACAGAATCTCCTCTTGGTCCCAGGGAGAGGCAAAGCTGCTCCTCCTGGGCTGCTTCTGCAGAAAACCAAGATGTCTTGGCCTTTTAAAATTCTTAGGTCTGGACCTGTGTGTTCTGAGACCCCCTCAGGAAGTGGCAGCTCTGCCAATGGCCACTTCTCAGACATGGTCAAGCTTGCTGTGATTTGGGGCTTCATAAGGCTCCTTCCTACCCAAAAATGTTAATATTTGGGTTTCACTGAACATCTTATGGAAGGACACCCTTGATTACACATTTTCCCATTTTCCAGAACCTTCTAAAATGATGTGGAGTAACAGGTTTGCCAGTGACTTCCAGAGGTGCCTTGTTTGCCTGCTTGCAGGCAGGAGACTCATGGAGCAAAGCATTTTGCTCAGAACATAGTGCACAATGCCTGGCAACTCAGGAAATGTGTATTTGCATGCCTGGGAGAGGCTTGGAAGCCACACAATAACACAGCAATTAATAGAGACAGGCACACTCTCTGCTCTGAGGTCTGGGGCAGAGCCACAGAGGAATCAGAGCACAGATCCTGCATTTCCAGGTAAGCTTAACTTTTTTAAAAAGGTACGAGTTGGGGAGGAGAAAGAAAACAGGCTTTTACTTTATCTTTCTCGAAACACTGTATTGGGAAGGAAGAAATAGATTATAATCAAAGATCAACTTCTGTCTAATGTTAAAATTAGCAGACTCATCTAGATATTTGGCAGAGATTCTTACTAATGATACCTAGAAAATTTTTAAAAAATCATTTAAAAACCAGCAAATTTGTAAAATATTAAATATATAAGTGATTAGTAGCTGGCTTGATTGAGCAAATGTGTTGAGGCTAATGGGAGGGAAGAGGAGGGAAGAGCTGAATAACCGAACTCTCTAGTTGGGAACTCAGACCCTCTCGCTCTTTAAATACCAAAACCTTCTCTCAGTAAAGCACACAGAACTACCCTCAGTCAGGCCTAAGGAGCAGCCACAAGCTGAGATGTGTCTGGTCTTTGAACAGGATCAAAGCTTTACCCTAAAGCAGAAGCACTGAGCCTGCCCAGTGCTCCACAAGTGAGAAAGCAGGAAAGGCTGGCAGGGGCTTTTTCTCCCCTGATGGAGTCAGCCCTGAGGTGAGGCCTGCTCAGAGCTTCCAACGGCCTGGGCCTGAACGGTAGCCTACCTTTCCCTTTTCTCCTCACACTCCCGTCAAATCCTACAGTTCTCCTGTCAAACCCCGTTCAGGTATTTGGGGCCTGACATGGCTATCAGCCACCCGCTCCTCCTTTGGGAACCTTTGACCAGAACTCTACGTGGCCTGTGCATGCTGGCTCAGAACTGATTGCTCACATGCGTGTCCATGCACTAGCTGTGAGGTCTCCAATGGGGGCATTGTACCCTGCAGGGTGGATGGAGAGTAGATGCTCAGAAATTACTTCTATATTGACTTGAGCTGGAAAGTGGCTGGAGCCCTCACATCTCCTGTGGTGTGTCATTCCTGCTGCCATTTCTCTGATGGCCATCACCAAAGCCAATTTTTTATTTGCCTGAAAACTGGAGTTGTACATTTTAGATAGAGGACAAATGACTCCTGCTTTGCAAGTAGAAGTCAGAGCAGGACTCTCACACAGCTGGAAGCTGCCATATTGTATTCCAACTCATTGCAAACAACTTCTGACTGCCCTAAAAATGTTCTGTATTTTTTTTCACCAGCAGTGTTAGGGGTCGTATTCTGGCATGAGGAGAGTTGCTCTTATTACCGAGACTCTCCCAGCATCACACTGGCTCTGCCACCCCCTCCAGACTGCAATTCCCACGCCTGATCTGGCCACTTGGCTGACTGGCCCTCAGCGAGCTTGCTTTCTAGGTCTTCATTTCAGACTCCCCAACTAGTCTGTGTGTTTGTGTTTATGCCTATCGAAGTCCCCACATCACCTTGAAAAATGATCAGCTCATAGCAGGTACATGGAAAATGTTTGTTCATTTTTTTTGAAAATCAAGTTACTTGCTTAATGAGCCTTCAGTTTCAAATTGCAATTATCTTCTCCAATATTACTAATGAGTGTGTGGAATTTTCCACTGAGAACCAAAGGGCTAAAAAAACATCTAGAAACATTTCTGCCTTCAAGTATAAGGATTCAGGCAGTATTGTCACTAGCCTTTATTGAATGGTAACACTAGTTTTGCTTATGCTGCCTTCCTCTTCACAATAACCTGTGGAATAGGGTTTTTTATTAGTCATGATGCTGAAATGGAGATGAAGTTACTCAACACCATGTAGCTAATAAATGAATAAATGAGAGAAGCAGAGCTGCCCCTTGCTCAGACTTCGAAGCCCGTGCATCTTGTACTCACCGCTCTTCATGAGACGTTGGCCGAATGCCACCCAGTTCCTTTCTCTTTGGTCTCTCACTCTCAATAATACCGTGTTTACTTGTACACTCTCTCTCGCCAAGAATTTTGAGGAGAAGATGTAAGGACACTGTTTTACTATCATTCTAAATATTCTTATTCTTGTATCATTGTCAAGAGCAAGAGTCAGGCTTCAGGAACTGGTAAGACCAAAGGGCTTACATCAGGTTAGTTCTTGAACACTTGAGGTAGCACAACATTACCTGTTATCTAACCAGTTATTCCTCTTTCCCACCTGGACAGAAGTTCAATGTCTCCTCCAGAGTCTGACTGAACAAATGAGTGTGGGATGGAAACATCTCGCCTGCTCTCCTGCAGTGCACAAATCCAGATGGGGAAGCTTAAAGGGGTTTTCTCAGGCTTCCTTGCCTGGCTGGGCCCTTGTGTCCCAAATGCTATGCAGCAGGCCTGGCCTTCTCTTTGCTCTGTGAGAAGGAAAGCAAGCCCAAGAAGCCTCACCTTGGTGATAACGAGCAGGAGGCTAGAGGAAAATCCATGGTACCTCTTCCTCCTCACCCCTGCCAGTTCAATCAGCCAGGAAGCCCATCCTGTCCCTACAGCCCACTGCCATTATCATGCTCACCTTTGTCCTTGCTTGGACCATCGCAACGCCTCCTCATTTGTCTTCCATGTCCGCTCCTGCTCTTCCCCACATCCAGCCTGTTCCCTGCATGGAGCCAGAGTGATGTGCTTAAAACATAAACTGGGCTATGTGACAGCCCTGGTTAAAAACCTCCAAGGCTTCCCATTGCCCTGCAGAAGAGGCAAAACCTTTCATCAGAGCCCTAAGGCATGGCACAGGCTGCCCCCGCCTGCCCCCAGACTCTCCTGTGCCCATCACCAGCCCCCATCTCCTGTGTGTTAATATTCATTTCTCTTCCTCTCTCTTCCTCGAAGGAAGGTGCCAGTCCTGCCCTCAGGCTGGATTCTCTCCCCACTGCTGCTTCTCCTGGTCAATGACTCAGCTTTCCCATATTAGCTTAAATGTTGCTTTATCAGTGGAAACCTCCCAGCCCTCCAGACTGGGTTAGAGCTCCCTCTCATATATTCTCATATAACCTTGTACATATCCCTCATAATCCCATTTTAACAAAGTCATTATTTCAGTGCCTGTTTACTCGAGGGCTCAGGACCATGTCTGCCTGGGATGTAGCAAAGTGCCTGGGACATGGGAGGAACAAATGAGCCAGGACTTGCTGTCAGGAGAACAGCCCTCGTTCTGCCACTCACTGAGTTCTTGTTCTTGGGCAGGTCATTTAACTGCTCTGGGCCTCAGTTTCTGCATCTGCAAAATGGGTATGGTGGCAACTGCCTTGCTTCCAGGGATGTTGAGAGAATCAAGTGATAAGTGGGGCTGAAGGCAATTTGAAAGCTGTAAAGCATTATGCAGATCTTATACATTAGTTCTCTTTCACAAGTTAGGTTGGTTACTAGCACATTCAACAGCCCAAACAACCCAAATCTTATGGCTGCCAACCTTATGGTTTCTGAGGAGTTCCGAACAGCCAGGGGCCTATTACTGCCAGACTTCATGGACTTGGGCCACTGAGGGAAAGAGCTGGCTGGGGAGAGTGGGCAGCATGCAGGCCTCCTCCTGCCAAAGCAGACAGGGCCCAAGAAGAGATGAGGAAAAATCCCATCAGCAAGCCTTGTGCATGGGCAATTTCAGACAGGCTCTTGTCCTCAGGACCAGGCATTTCTAAAACTCTTTCTCTCCCTCTTCTTTCCTCACACTGCCATTGGCTGAGTTTTATTGTTGCTGTTTGTTTGTTTGTTTGTTTGTTTGTTTTTATGAAGAGCCACTGATTCCATGACAATCTGAGCTGATTTTCAGAAACTTTCCTGAAGTAGGAGGCTTTGGCCATGGCTAAAGGACACACAGTCAGAAGTAGGAGCGGAGCTAACCTAATATCTTTGGGTCCATCTTGACCATTGGGTTGGGGTCATTACAAAGCAGATATAAAGACATTGCTGGGTGCCATTTAAAGGAGAAAGGCGGGAAGAGGGTAATCCGAATAGGAAACCAACACCAACACGTAGCCATTTACATAGCTTCTGTGTTGGTTTCCTATTGCTGTGTAACAAATTACACAAATTCAGGCACACTGAATTCAAGAGTTCATTAAATGTGGCCGTGAAGGATAAGGCAGTTAAGCCTGAGAAAGCACGGGGAAGGGCTTGGCATGCCGCGGGAACCAGGGACCCAGCGTTTGCTTGTTAGAGTTCCTCTCTGGGGCCACTCTCATCTGCTCTGGTCTAAGCTGCACAGGTCCAGCCACATGCTGCCATGGTACAGTCAAGCATTCTCTTCTAGTTCCAAGCTCTCAGAGAAGGACCAGGTGCCCACCCCTCGTGGCAAGGGCACACACCATGAATGTGGCTGCTGGGAACATGACTGCAGTGTGCAGGGAGTGCGGGAAGGATGAAAACCCAGTCTCAGAGTTGGTGTCCACTGCATGGCATACAGCGTCGTACTTGGGATCATCTCATGGTCTTGTACAGACTTTAGCAGCAATGCCCTTGGATGGCTACAGAGGGAGCCACATGGGTCACATGGAGCAATGGGCCACAGGTGCTGCCACCTGCAGCCAAAAGGGACTGCTGGTGTCAAAGGGAGTCTAGACCACCCTTCCACCTCCAAGGATGTGGCTAATCCCACAGAAAGAGCACAGCAGCTGCAGAGAATAGCAGCTCAGCACAGAGGGCCCAGCTTGGAGACAGCCCCAGAGCATCTTACAAAACCTTTCCTAGAAATGGCCACTAAAGAGCCTGCTTTGAGAGATGCAGAAACCAAAGAAGGGCCGGGTGGTAAGAGCCCTGGAGGAGGAAGGGAATGTTCCAGCACAGTCGGCACTGCTCATGTTGGGAGAGGAACAAAGCAGAAGATAACCCCACTGGCCCAGTGCCTGATCCTGGCTGCTGCTGAGGACTTTGGAGGGATCACTTTGGGATTCCTGGTTCAAAGTCGCCCTGCGTCCCCTGAGCATGTGCATGAAAGGTAAGAGAACTGTGAGTGTTTCTGTCCCAGACAGTGGGTGCATCACCAGCAAATCCCTTTGTGGTCTTCTACACAGTTGAAGAATCTCAGCCTGACACACGCTGGGGTGACACAGTGTATGTGGGCTGGAGATCCCTACTGAGGATACAGACAATCCCTGATGCTCAGGGACAAAGCAAGGTGGATGCCCCCATGCCCACGTCCTCAAAGCTTTGGGCTATGCATGGCGCAGTCATGCCTGGGCATCTGAGAGGTCTGAATGCATTGCCAAAGGGGCCACAGGCCCCTGGATTGGGGGCCCCTGGGCGACATCCCCACACGTACTCTATAGCACATACTGGGTCCTCAAAAAGTTTATTGACTAAGAGACAGGTGAACTATGCTCATGTGTCCACTGTCTTCCCCAGTAGTGGTGACCCTCTAGACCAGGGGCTCTTAACCAGGGGTCCATAGAAGGATTTCAGGGGGTCCGTGAGCTTGAATTGAAAAAAATCAACTTTATTATCTTTATTTTCTCTGTCCTCTAACTGAAATCTAGCGTTTCCTTCACTTATCAATGTCTGCAATAAATTACAGTAGCATTCACTTCATATCACATTACAGTTATTGCATATCTTGAAAATCATTTATGCTCATTCATACTTTGAAATTACGGTAGTTGTTAGACCCGACACTAGTTGAATGTCATGAAACTACCTGTTGCTACATTCTGAGAGGATGTCTGTGGTTGCCACCTGACTGGCAAAGGGGCCCTGGAACAAAAAAGGTTAAGAATCCCTGCCCTAGAGTCACATGGTCCCATCCACTCTTCATTGGCCACACAAAAATTTTTCATTAAATATATCTTAAGTAAAATTAGATAAAAATGCAGTTCCTTGGCCACTCCAGCCCCATCTCATGGGCTTCAACAGGCACACACGGCTAGTGGCTGCAAGCAGAGTGCTGCCCCCATGGTGGGGGCGGGCAGTGCTGCATCTGTAACTGCATCCAGCAGTCATCTGTGGAGCTCAGGGCAGCTGCTGTCCTGGTAAATCTCAGCCTATGCTTCATTTCTCCACAGGAGCTTCTGTTCCCCGAGGCCTGGGTGAACCTGCTTTTCAGGGGCAGCTTTCCACTGAAGTGGCCATTCCCAGGGCTGCACTGCCAGCCAGCAGAGCCCCTGAGGTACCTGTGCCATCCTGGACTCAATGGTGGATGGCACAGAAGCTTGGGCACTGGCTGCCACCCTCAGACTCAACAGTGGACAGCACGGAAGCTCAGGTGCTCGCCACCACCCTGGACTCAGCAGGAGACAGCACAGAAGCGTGGGCATTCGCTTCAACCCTCAGACTCAACAGCAGACAGCCCAGAAGCTCGGGTGCTCACTGCCACCCTCAGATTCAGTGGTGGACAGCACAGAACCTCGGGCACTCATTGCCACCCACAGACTCAATGGTGGACAGCACAAAACCCAGGCACTTGCCAAGCAAAGCCAAAAGGTAGAGTGACTGGTCGAAGCAAAACCAGTCACAAGTCAAGCTGAGGAGTGCATGCGGACGAAGGCATCCAGGTCATCAGGTTCGGGACGGCCCAGGTGCCGCATGAGGCACCACTTCAAACCCAGTCCAGTTCCTCAGGGCATGCGGTTTCTAGAGAGGTTTTCATATTTTTGACCTCTTCCCTCTCAACTCCTTGCTTCTCTGCTACTTATTTTTCTTTGCATTTCTTTCTCTCTCTCTCTTTTTTTCTTTTGGTATTGTTTTTAATATACAAAGATTTCCGAGAATGCCATGAGAAGCATGTTGATACTCTTATATTGTAAGGGCCCTGACAGGAAATGTTGGCAAAGCAGGAGCAAGGTACAGGAAAGCCACAGGAACTCTCTGCACCCCGAGGGTTGGAGGAAAGTGGCAAGGGGAGGGGCTGGGATCAGAAGCCAGCAAGAGATCTTGCAAGTGGGCCGCTGCCAGGAGCTGCATTCCCACAGACAGGGGGTGGGCACCTGCTGGAGGACTCAATGGAAAGCAGGGAGCAGGCAGGTGCTGGAGGGAGGACAGCCTCCTGGGGCCTGGTGGCAGACGGCAAAGAACAGATCCACAGGACAACAGGAAAGACCATAATTCCCCTTCAGGAATTAGCAAAGGCTAACACTGTGCTCTTTTTTTTTTTAAACAAAGAACTTCCTAGCTAGAGTTAGAAGTCCTCTTGGTTCCTCTCACTGTTCTATTCTCCTCTGTCAGCAGAAGATAACTGGCTTCATTCGTTTGCAGTCTTCCCTCCGTGTTTCTACACTTTCATGATGTATATATAATACATATCAACATACACTGGCAACATTATTTTGTTTTGTGACATTTTTATATAAATGTTTTAATGCTGTATATAAAATTCTGCTACTTGCTTTTATTATACTATCATGTCATTTAGAGTTATATGAGTGCTGGTGTCTATTGATATATTTAATTCATTTTTTTACTAAATAGTAGTTCATCCTATTTATCCATTCTTCTGCTGGTGAAATTTTTGTTGTTTCCAACACATTCATTATTCAAACTGTGCTGCAGTAAATCACTTTGCACATGTGGCTCCATGGAAAGGGAATTGCTGGATCACAGATTTTGAAATTCTCAATTTTACCAGCCATTACCAAATTCTCTCCAGAATGGTTGTACTAATTTATATTCTCATCACCAATATATGAAAGTTCGTGACTGCTCACATACTCACCAATTCTTGGTATTTCAGATTTTAATTTTTGGCAACATAATGGGTGTGAAATAATACCCTTTTGTTATTTTCATTGGCATGTTCCTGATTACTATTAGGATTTACAGATAATTATTGGCCATTTGGTTTCCTTATCTGGTAATTGTCTACTTACGTATTTTGACTACATTTTTTATTGAACTGTTTCTCTTTTCCTTATTGACTTGCAATTCTTTACATATTCATTAAAACTTTGTCTACTCTATAGTTTTCACTCTGACTCTTCTAGCTAACACAGGATAAGGTTATGTAAATACCTGAACCAAGAGCCAAGAACAGATATAAACATTCCCAAGAGAAAGGATTAGACCAACCAAAACCAAGATGATATTTGCTAGTGTTTTAGTTTCCTGGCTGCTAAAACAAATAGCATACAATGGGTTGGCTTGAACAATGGAAATTTATTGACTCATGATTTTGAGGCTAGGAGAAGTCCAAAATCAGCAAGGCAACAGTTTCCCCGAGAAGACTGTGGAGCTCTGGGGCTGGCTGCTGGAGAGCCATGGCCCTTGGCTTTTATGTCACATCGCAAATGGCAGTATCTTCTCCTTTCTTCTCTGGGTTCTGCTGACTTCCAGCTTCTGGCTGCTCCCCTTCTGACTTTCACACTTCTTGTACAGGACTCCAGGGGTCCAGATTAAAGTCCAACCAGATTCAGTGGGGCCAACCCTTAACAGAAGGTATATCTTGAAAAGAGCTTACCTACAAAGGGTCCACATTGGAGTTAAGACCAATGACAAGAGATATCCAAACTGGGAATGCAATTCAATGCACCACAGCTGATGATACCTCACGTCACTGAAGGAATGTTCTCCATGGGGAGGTACTGTCCCTTGTTCCCTGGCTCCAATTACATTACATCATGAAGGAAATTGTTGCTTTGTTTCAAGCAGTGGCTCTTCTGACTGGACCAGGTACTGCACGATGAATGGATGCTGTCAGAAAGACAGATATGACTTATGGGAAGATGACAGAGCAGAAAGACAGGACTTTCTCCTCTCCCAGAAAAATAGCAAAAATGTTCTGGGAAAAAAATCTTCTAAGGTTTAGGTCACCAGGGGAAGCCTGGACTCTACCCAGAAGAGAGAGGGGAAAAGGAAAAGAATCACAATGGAAAAACTGTGAGTTAAAAGCTGTAGCTGCAACAGCTGGCATCCTCTCCCACCTTATAGACACTTTTGAATTCTTGGGCCTCTGGGCCAGTGGCTACAGACAGAGGGGCCCCCAATATCCACCTCCCCCAGAAAGGGGAAAGAAAGGGACAAAGCCTGAGGCTGACTCAGCTTTTGACCCACAAATCTGGTCTGCTGTATACCAGGAGCCCTTTCATGCTGGTGAGGCCACGCCATTGTTTGCCTTGGAGCTGGCAAGGAACTAAAGACATCTGACCTCTCAATCTCCCTCTCTACTATCCACCACTAATTGATGAGGATGCAGAGGGGAGTGGGATTAATTTCTATGTGGGAAAAGGGAGGGTGCTGCCAGGAAAGGTTGGAGAACATCCTCGGAGAAAGTTTGAATTATGAGGATCTTAACCTCCAGGCAGGATCCTCTATCACATTAATCCAGTCACTGTTGCAGCAAACACACTCCAACATTGAACTGAGAGGGCTTTTAAACAATGCCATCTGCTGGCAGACAAAGGAAGTGCACATGAGGAAATTAAAATTAAGAAAGAGTTTTTTTCTGGCTTAACAGCTTCCCTGCCCAAGGCCCTAGAAAGTGGGTCTGTAACCCATTACTGGGTCCAGGGCCAGATATGAGCAACTAAAAGGCACAATCCTAAAGATGCAGAGCAGGTTGAACTAAGAATCAAAGAATAGAAGTAACATGCAGCCTCTTGTCACTAAATCCTTATGAAACAGAGAGAAATTGAGCACCTGAATAAACTCATCATCCTAATCAGATGCCTAGACATCAGGAAAAAATTACAAGCCACACTAAAAAAATGGAAGAAATGACCCAAGAAAAGGAATATACCACAGCCCTAGAAGAGATACAGGATTTAAGACAACTATTCAATGAGAAGAACCCAAATATCCAAAATCAAATTAATGAGTTGTGGTGTGTGCTGATTGAAAATGGCCTACTTATTATTGAAATAATGAAAATACTCTAATAATGTTTGAAATGAATGCACAACTATGAGATTATAACAAATACTATTATTGTACACATTGAATGAATTGTATGCTTTATTAATATGTACCAATAAAATAGATTTGTTTTAAAAAAAATTAATGAGTTGAAAGACAATATGACTAAAGAGATAAAGGACATCAAGAAGACAGTGAGTGAGCACAAAGAAGAATTTGAAAACCGGAACAGAAAAGTAACAGAGCTCATGGGAATGAAAGAAATGATAGGTGAGCTAAAAAGCACATTAAAGAAGCAGATGTGGCTCAAGGAGCTTGGTGACTGCTTACCATATGGGAGGTCCTGGGTTCAGTTCCTGGTGCCTCCTAAAAAAAACAAAAAGCAAAGAAGATGAGCAGACACAGAGAGTACACAATGAACAGACACAGAGAGCAGACAGCAAGTGCAAACAATGGGGTAGGGGTAATAAATAAAATAAAAATTTTAAAAACCACATTAGAGGTGAGTGGATATGGCTCAAGCAGTTAAGTGCCTGCTTTCCACATGAGAGGTGTCAGTTTCAGTTCCTGGTGCCTCCTAAAAACAAAAACAAACGAACAAAAAAACACAACAAGCAACAAACAAACAGAAAACAACTCAGGGGAGCTGATGTGGCTCAATGGTTGAGCACTGGCTTCCCACATATGAGATCTTGGGTTCAAAACCTGGCCCTGGTACCTAAAAACAAACAAACACATGAGAGGCATACAACAGATGACTTGAAATGACAGAAGAAAGAATAAGTGATACAGAATACAGAATAGCTGAAATTGAGAGAGAAGAATAGGGAGAGAAAATAATGGAAAAAATTGATCAGGGCCTCAGAGAGATGAATGATAACATGAAAGGCAACAATATATGTGTCATGGGAGTTCCAGAAGGAGAAGAGAAGGGAAAAGGGGCAGAAAGGGTATTTGAGGAAATATTAGCTGCAAATTTTCCAAACCTCATGAAAGAAATAACCTGACATGTTCAACAAGCACAGCATATCCCAATCAGAATGAATGTGAATAGACCTACTCCAAGACACATACTACTCAGGATGTCAAATGTCAATGATAAAGAGAAAATTCTGAGAGCAGCAAGAGAGAAGCAAACCATCACATACAAGGGAC
>JAKSZT010054213.1:118467-130337 GCA_026826555.1 Tolypeutes matacus | reverse complement strand
GAGAAGACAGTGGTATGATACAATTAGGATACTGAAGGAGAAAAACTGCCAGCCAAGGATTATTTATCAAGCAAAATTGCCCTTAAACTATAAAGGGGAATTTAAAATATTCACAAACAAAAAAACTAAGAGAGTTTATTTAAAAAAAGATCCAGCTTTCAGAAAATATTAAAGGAAACTTTACAGCCTGAAAGAAAAAGACATGAAAGAGAAGCTTGGAGGACAGTATAGAATAAAGAATACTAGAAAGGATAGCCAAAAGAGTAAAAGGCAGATGAAATAAGATATGAAATATGAAAACCAAAGAATAAAAATGGTGGGAGTAAATAATACATTTACAGAAATATCATTGAATGTAAGTGGATTAAACTCCCCAATCAAAAGATACAGGCAGACAGAATAGAACGGATTAAAAAAAAAAAAAAAAACATGAGTCATCCCTCTGCTGCCTACAAGAGACTCACCTTAGACCCACAGATACAAACCAGATGAAAGTGAAAGTTTGGAACAAAATATCCATGCCAAGAGTAACCAAAAATGAGCAGGGGTAGCTATACTAATATCAGACAAAACAGATTTTAAATGCAAAAAAAAAAAAAAAAGATATAAGAGATACAGAAAGGCATTATACATTAATAAAAAAGACATTCCATGAGGAAGAAATAAAGAGTCATGTATATCTATGCACCTAACCAGGGTGCCCCAAAATACATGAGGCCAACTGTGGCAAAACTGAAGGGAGAAATAGACATCTCTACAATAATAGTTGGAGACTTCAACACACCACTCATATCATTAGATAGAACAACTAGACAGAAGATCAGCAAGGAAACAGAGATGTTGAAGAATTGATAAATGAGATAGACTTAGACATATACAGAACATTTCACCCAAACTCAGCAAGATATACATTCTTCACAAGTGCTGTATTAGTCTGCCAAGGGGGTGTTGATGCAAAGTACCAGAAAACTTTTGCCTTCTAAAGGATATTTATTGGGGGTAAAAGCATACAGTTACAAGGCCCTAAATCAGGGGTTCTTAACCAGGAGTCCATGGACCCCGTGGAAAGATTTCAGGGGGTCTGTGAGCTTGAACTGAAATTCAAAAAAAAAATCATTCTTGTAGGGGCTTTGTCTGTGTTTGATATATTTATTAAATAATACACAGTGTAGTGTGGACTTAATAAAGAGTCTGTGCTTTTCCCCTGACTGGCAGAAGGGTCTGTGGAATGCAAAAGTTTAGGAACCTCTGTTTTAAAGAATCCAGCTCAAGGTTGCTTTCTCACCAAAGTCAGTTGCCACATGTTGAAGCAAGATGGTTGCTGATCTCTGCCTGATCTCTCCATCCCTCCGGGCTTCCAGTCCTCTCTCTCCTGGTTAGGACTCCTTTCTTTCCAAGCATTCTGTATCAGTCTCGTCTCTCTTCCCAACAGTCTCTGTAAGCTATCAGAGAAATGGCTCATCTCTTCCCGGGGCTACAGGATCAAAAATGACAAAGTTCTCTCCTCTTCTGTGTGTCTTCTTGAGTGAGTGTCCATTTATATAGGCCCACCAAGCAGGCAGGGACTCAACCTGAGTCATGCCTTACTTATATGGTTGAATCAAAGCCCTAATCTTAACAGGTAATTTAATCAAGGGCCCTCAACTGAATCCAATATAATCAAATGGCATCACACACCCAGAATAGATTAGTTTACAAACATAAACTTTCTCTTTTTGGAATTCATAAATAATCTCAAACACAAGTGTTCATGGATTGGCCACATGTTATGTCACAAGGCAGGTCTCAATAAATATAAAAAGACTGAAATTATACAAAGCACCTTCTCAGATAATAATGGAATGAAACTGAAAATCAATAATAGATGGGAAAGAGAAAAATTTGTAAATGTATGGAGGTTAAACAACACATTCCTGAACAATCAGTGGTTTAAAGAATAAATTGTAAGTGAAATTAGTAAATATATTGAGACAAATGAAAATGAGAACACAACTTATCAAAACTTATGGGCTATAGGCAAAGGCAGTGATGAGAGAGAAATGCCTATATTAAAAAAGAAAAAAGAGATAAAATCAAAGCTCTAACTGAACTACTGGAGAAACTAGAAAAAGAACAGCAGACCATTCCCAAAGCAAGTAGAAGAAAAGAAATAATAAAGATTAGAACAGAAATAACTGAAATTGAGAACAACAACAAAAATAGAAAAAATCAACAAAACCAAGGGCTGGTTCTTTAAGAAGATCAATAAAATTGACAAATCCTAGCTAGTCTAACAAAGAAAAAAAGAGAGAAGATGCACATAAATAACTTAACAAATGAATCACATTTAAATAGATTGAATCAATGATCAAAAAATCCCAACAAAGAAAACTGCAGGACCAGATGTATTCAAAGGTGAATTCTACTAAGCATTTCAAAAAGAAATAACATCAATCCCGTTTAAACTCTTCCAAAAAAATTGAAGAAGAGGGAAAATTACCCAACACGTTTATGAAGCCATCATCACCCTAATACCAAGGCCAGATAAAGATACTACAAGAAAAGAATATCACAGACCAATCTCTCTAATGAACATAGATGCAAAAATTCTCAACACAATAGTTGCAAATAGAATTCAACAGCATATCAAAAGACTTATACACCATGACCAAGTGGGATTTATTCCTGGTATGCTAGGCTGGTTCAATATAAGAAAATCAATTAAAATAATACACCACATTAACAAATTGAAGGGAAAAAAAAACCACATGATCATCTCGATCGATGCAGAAAAGCATTCATCAAAAGGCAAACTTTCTTGATAAAAACACTCCAAAAGATAGAATAGAAGGAAAAATCCTCAGTATAATAAAAGACATATATGAGAAACCCGCAGCCAACATCATACTCAGTGGGGAAATATTGAAAGCTTTCTTTCTAATTTCAGGAGTAAGACAAGGAAGCCCACTGTCACCATTGTTATTCAACACTGTGCAAGAAGTTTTAGCTAGAGCAATTAGACAAGGAAAAAAGGGCATCTGAATAGGAAAAGAGGAAGTAAAACTCTCACAATTTGCGGATGAAGTGATCCTTATTTAGAAAATTCTGAAATGTCTACAATAAAGCTACTTGAGTTATTAAATGAGTTCAGCAAAGTGGCAGCATAGAAGATCAACATGCAAAAATCAGTAACATTTCTGTACACTAGTCCTGAAAAATCTGAGGAGGAAATAAGGGGGAAAATCCATTTACAATAGCAACAAAAAGACAAATACCTAGGGATCAATTTAACCAGAGCGTATAGGACCTATATGCAGAAAACTACAAAACAATGCTAAAAGAAATCAATGAAGACAAACAAACGGAAAGACATTCCATGTTCATGGATAGGAAGACTAAATATCATGAAGATGTCAATCCTACCCAAAATGAATTATAGATTCAATGCAATACCATTCAAAATTCTACTTTACAAAAATATAAAAGGCAATTCACTTGGAAGGGAACATGCACCCGAATAGCCAAAAGCATTCTAAAAAAGAAGAGTGATGTGGGAAGAATTTCACTGCCCGACCTTGATACATATTACAAAGCTACAGTGGTCAAAATAGAATGTTATTGGCATAAAGATAGACACATCAATCAGTGGACTAGAATTGAGAGTCCAGAAAAAAACCTTCACCTGTACAGCCAACTGGTTTTTGACAAAACTACCAAAGCAATGTTAACAGGACAAAACCATCTCTTCCACGAATGGGTGCTGGGAGAACTGGATATCCTTAACCAAAAGAATGAAATAGGACTCCTACCTAACTCCCTATATAAGAATCAACTCAAAATCAATCAAAGACCTAAATATAAAAGCCAGGACCACAAAACTACCAGAAAATGTAGGGAAACATCTTAAAGATTTTGTGGTAGTTAGGTGGTTGTTTCTTGGATGTTATACCCAAAGCATGAGCAACTAAGGAAAAAAAATAGATAAATGGGACCTCCTAAAATTAAACTTTTTTGCATCTCAAAGGACTTTGTCAAAAAGATCAAAAGGCAGCCAACTAAATGGGAGAAAATATTTGGAAATCACATATCTAATCAGGGTTTAAAATCCATGATATAGAAAAAGATGCTAGAACTCAACAATTAAAAGTCAAACGACCTGATTAAAAAATGGACAAAAGACTTGAATAGACTTTTTTCCAAAGAAGAAATACAAACAGAAAACAAACAAACAAACAAACAAAAAAACATGAAAAAATGTTCAACATCACTAGCAATTAGGGAAATGCAAATCAAAGCTTCAATGAGATATCATTTCACACCTATTTGGCACTATTTAAAAGACAGAGAATTATGAGTATTGGAGAGGATGTGGAAAAATAGGAACAATTATTCCCTGTTGGTGTCAATGTAAAAATGTACAGCCACTGTGGAGGATCGTTTGCCAGTTCCTAAGGAAGTTGAATATAGATTTGCCATGTGATCTGACAATACCACTATTGAATATATATACAGAAGACCTGAGAGCAGTGACACGAACAGACATCTGCACACTGATGTTCATAACAGCATTATTCATGATTGCCAGAAGTTGGAAATAACCCAGGTGTCCATCAAGCAATGAATGGATAATCAAATTGTGTTCTATACATGATGGAATATTGTGTAGCAGTTAAGAAGAAATGAAGTTGTGAAGCATATAACATGGATGAAACTGGAGGACATTATGTTGAGTGAAGCAAGCCAGACACAAAAGGACAAATGCTGTATGATTGTGCTACCATGAACTGAATATATTGTGTAATCTCATGCCGTTCAAAACTTGAATATGAGTCACCAGAAAATAGAATGAAGTTAGACAATGGAAAGCTGAGGGTTTACTTGTGTGGAATTGGTAAAAAAGGACATGTGTTAATCTTTGGAAATGAATAGAAAAGGTGAAAGCATATCATATATAGTAAGTAGTAGTACTATTATATGAGTATGATAATGGTTGAAAGGGAAGGTCTAAGGTTATTACTAAAAGGAAAGCTAAAAAATGTAACATGGAACTGTATAGCATAGTAAAACTGCATGTGAAACATGAATATGGGTTAAATTGCATATATAAGACCACTTTTCTTTGAAACTGAACAAATATATGTTAATACTACAGGATGTTAATATCAGGCAAAAAACCACATTATGCTACATGAAAGAAAGCAGATATGACATACTATATATTATAAGATTCCATTTATAAAAAATGTAAATATAAATCAATTTATAAAGATGAAATTAGATTAGTGGTTATGTAGGGCTAGGAAAGGACTGTTAAGGAAAATATAGTTTTCCCTTTTGGAGTAAAGAAATTGTTCTAATATTTTTTGTTAAAGGGAAAGCACAACATTATGATTATACTAAAAGCCATTGATTATACACTTTGTATAGATTGTATGATATGATAATATATCTCAATAAAAGTGCTTAATACATAAATAAATAATTGTGCAAGGAGAGCCATTATATCAGCTATGTATAGCAAGGGAAACAGAGAGAGATTGTGAGGTGAAGACTTTTCTTTGTTTGTTTGTCTGTTTTTTGTTTATTATTATTATTGAAATAATGAAAATGCTCTAATAATGATTGAAGTGATGAATGCACAACTATGTTATTATACCAAATACCATTTGTTGTCAACTTTGGATGAATTGTATGCTTTATTAATATGTGTCAACAACATTGATTTGTTAAACACACACCCTGATATGTGGTGCATTTTAAGCCACTAAGGGTGTGAAGTAAATCCCCCAACTTATCTCTCAGGAACAACTGCTGGAGCACAGGGCTCTTTTTGAAAACATAAGCTCTGGTGACAAATTTTACTAGGTTGACACAATGCTGAAACTTTTTTTTAATCCTTCCATAGGCAGCAAAGTAATCCACACAATGACACATCAAGATATGCTTCTGGGTGAGGAGAGGTAAGGGAGGCCATATCACCTGTCAGTGTTCACCCAGGAAAACCTTCTTGTATTTCCACTCGGTGGTCCAGTCACAGAACAAAACCCTGGGCATATGACCATGGATTAAACACAGCAACTGCTCTTGAAGCCTTTCCAGGCTAACAGAGTAAACCAGTTGTTAAAACAGAGCACAGGGTTAGGTGCTATAAAGTATCTTGGGATCAGAGAAGATGAAGCAAATGAATCAGCCAGCTCCTTCCACGCAGCTTAGGAGGTTCCCCTGCCCCATCTCTATGCAGAGCCGTCCTCTCTCCAGTTCCACATTATATTGAAATTGCCTGCTTGTGTGTCTTTCTCCCCAACAAGGCTCTAAGCAAGGGATACTCAAACTCCGCATATTAAGACTTTGGACCAGATAAATTTTGGCTGTAGGGGCAGCCCTGTGCACTGTAAAATATTTAGCAGCATCGCTGGCTTCTACCCACTACATGCCAGTAACACTCCACAAACACACACACCAGTTGTGACAAAGAAAACTGTCTCCAGACCTTTCCACAAGTAGCCTGAGGGCAAACCCCCTGCCCCCATTGGGAGCCTCCACTCTAAGTTCTTCCAGAGTAGCAGCCACCTTTTCCTCATCTCTGAATTCTTAATGCCTATGATGTGCCTGGCATTGTGAACCAAACAGAGGTTTGCTTGGAGGGATAGGGGAAGGTCCAGCATGAGGGAAAAGATTTGATTTGGATTTTGAAGGATTAATAGGAATTATCTATTGGCAGTTCTTCTACAGAGCTTTCTGCAGTCATGGAAAGGTCCTGAATCTGTACTTTCCAATCTGTAGCTACTAGCACATGTGGCCTTGGGCACTTGAAATGTGGCTAGTATTAATGAGGAATTGAATTTTTTATTTAAGTGATTTTTAATGACTTTACATTTCAACAGCCACAAGTGGCTAGTGGCTCCCTTATTACACAGCACATCTCTGAGCATTCACTAGCCTGGCCCAGTGTAAGCACCACTCACCAAATGTGAGGCTTCTTCTACTGGGTTTCCCAAACATTCAGAAACATATTCGCATGTCTAGCTTCTCTGCCTATTGCCCAAGCCTTAAGCAGTGCCGTAGAGAATAAACTGAATCTACCAATCTTCACTCTACAGAGATGGTGCAAAAAAGGCCAAACCCACCCATTGTAAAGAAGCTGGGATACAATGGTAGAGAGGCTCAGAATCATTCAATGTATTCAAAAGCAGTCGAGCTAGCCAGCTTTCCTTCCATGAGCTTATGCAAAATGTTAAATTGTTCACCTGGTTTACAAAGATCCTGCAGAGACTAGAGAAGGGTGATGCTAAGCATCAGAGACTTAAGATTTGAGTGAGAATTCACTGAGACTGTTTCCTAAACTGGTCCAAACAACCACCACAAAAACCACCTGGGACACTCGTTAAAACATCAGGCTCAGGCCCTGCTTCTAGAAAGTCTTAATACAGGACTGAGAGTTTTGCACATCTAGCAAACAGCATCCCAGGCATGCAGGAGCAGGTGCTAGGAGGGTGAGGTCAAGGAATCCTCCTGAGAGGACACTCTCGGGATCTCACAGCTATCAATATATCAAGCCTGCTGATCAGTAGTTGGCCGGAGTTTGGAAAATATACGTTACTTGTGGCATCAAAACTAGTTAGAAAAGTTTTTAGGCTGTGGGCCTTCCAAAGTGATTGTACCAGTTCAGGCTCCAGCAGCCATGTTTAAGAGTTTCTGTTTCCCACTTTCTCAACAATTGGTATTAGCAGACTTTTAAGTTGTTTCCAAACTAATAAGAGTGAAATTAAATCTCAATGGTATTTTTTTTTTAATATCCCTGATTACTGAACTTGAGCATCATCTCATTTATTAATTAGTCATTTAGTTTCCTTTGCCACAAATTGCTTGTTCATATTTTGCACAACTTTCTATTGGGTATTTTTGTCTTTTATTATTTGAAAGCATTTTTTATTAAGTATATTTTGTGCAATAATCCTTTTACTATTGTATATGTTGTAAATACATTGTTCTTAGTGTGTTTGTTGTTTACCAATTACTATTATCTCATTTGTCTTTCAGAAGTTTACATTTTGACATGGTAAAGGTTATCAGTCTTTTCTTGTATAGTTCATGCTGTTTTCGTACATAGATTAAGAAATTTTTCCATGTCTTATTAGCTTAAATATATTTCCTGCATTTTCTTCTAATTGTTCCACATTTTGTTTTTTATGTTAGGGTCTTTAATCTACATGAAGTTTCTTTTTATTTTGTTTCATTTGGTTTTGATAATTGTAAAGTAGGGATCTACTTTTCTTTCTGTATGAAGCCTGGTTGTGCCATGACCTTTTACGGAGAAGTTCATCCTTTCTCTCTGATCTGTAATTCCAGCTCCATTGAATGACAAGTTTTCATATATGCATTGATCTACTTCTGGGAATTCTAATCTGGTCAACTGATCTTTTATCTGTTTCTTAGCCAGAACTGCACTATTTCACTTATTTGCTTATCCTGAAGGATAAGGAGTCCCTTTTTATTATTCTTTTTCAGAATTGTATTGGGTAGTTTGGGACTTTTATTTTGCCATGTGTAATTTAAAATAAGTTTAT
Source organism: Tolypeutes matacus (assembly GCA_026826555.1). NCBI lineage: Eukaryota > Metazoa > Chordata > Mammalia > Cingulata > Chlamyphoridae > Tolypeutes > Tolypeutes matacus. The sequence goes on along the minus strand of JAKSZT010054213.1, from coordinate 121,791 downwards.
AAAGTTTCATAGAAAACGACGTTAAGATTTTTATTGGAATTGCATTGACATTATAGACTTATGTGGGGGCAGATTGCCAGCTTTACCATATTGGAGCTTCCTGTTTGTGACCATGATTTATTTGTTTATTTATTAAGACCATCTTACATGTTCTTCAATAAAGTTTTGAAATTTTCATGACAAAATAATGTACAAATCTTTGTTTTATGTACTCTTAGTCATCAAATTATTATTGCTAAGTGAGGTGTTTTTCCCCCAATTTCTTTGTGTAAATGCTGCCTAGTAGGAAAGCTATTGGTTTTTAAAGGTGGTTTTATGGGAGGCGGCTGTGGCTCAATCAGTGGGGCTCCCGTTTGCCATGTGGGAGACCCCGGGTTCGGTTCCCGGGGCCTCCTGGTGAAGGCAGGCCCGCCCGCACGGCGTGGTTGGCTGACCCGGCGAGCACAAGCAGCAAGGGGGGGATAAATGAATAAATAAATAAAATCTTTAAAAAAAAAAAAAAGGTGGTTTTATATCCATTGACCTTATTGAATAATTTTATTAGTTCTTCAGAATCACTTAGGTTTTGTAAATAGATAATCATGCCATGCAGAAATAATGATAATTATCTTTTCTGATCCTTCTGTATCATTGCTTTATTGGCTAGACTGCCTAGACAGTGTGGATCAAAGCTATGGTAGATGTGTTTGTCTTGTACCTGACTTTAATGGAAAAGCTTCTAAACATGTATTACATGATACATGATAAGATTTTTTATGATATGATAAAGATTTTTGTTAGATGATACTTTTCAGGTCAAGGGCATTCCAGTTCTCTTCTATTTATGCTTTGTTAAGAAACAAGTTTTTTCATATCACAAATGAGTATTAAATGTTACCGAATGCTTGTTCTGCACCTATTGCTGTGATTGGATCGATTGTCTCTTTTAGTCTGCTAATGGGATGCATTACATTGATACATTTCTTCTTTGCATTCCTGGGGTAAACCATGCTTGACCTTATTTTTAAAATCGATCCTTATATACTGCCAAACTGGTTTTGCTCTTATTTTATTTAGGTTTTTTACATCAATGTTTATGAGTGAAAGTTAGTTGGTGGTTTTTTTTTTTATTCTGACCTGGGATATAGAATCAAATTATATTGTCTCATTAAATAAGTTGAATGACTTTGTTTTTCTTTTGTCATATCTCTGGTACAGTTTGTATATAATGGGAATTATATGCTCTTTGTTATGTGTAATGGCAGCTGTAAATATTTCTGGCTCTGTTTCCTTTTATAAATAGGACACTTTTTACTCCTGATACCATCTGTTATTTTACTCATACCATATAAGTAATAGGTAACACAGATAGTTTTACTAAGTATCAGACCCCCATTCTAATCTAAGCATTTCAACATTGAATACTCTTTTAAACAACACAACAGCCTAATGAGCTGGGTACAATTGTTATTCCCATTTTATATGGGTGAAAACTGAGGTAGAGAAGGGTTAAATAGCTCAAGCTTAACAATTAAGTGGTAGACAGAATCAAGCCTATGTGGCCTGGCTGTAGAATCTGTGCTCTTAGCCACTGCACTGTAGTCAGTTCTTCTGTTTTTCTTGGTTAAATTTACATATTCCTAGAAAATTGTACATTTCTTTCAAATTTTAAAATTATTGACCTAACTTTGGGTAGATTTATGGTAAATGAATATATCGCAATAAAACTGTTTTTAAAATTATTGACAAGATGGTATTATAGTAGTCACATTAAAATTTTAAAAAGAAAACAGACTTTCTTGCCCAGAAATTACAATATAAGTATTAAACATGTATTTTCTACATAATTTGTTATTGAGATAGGGTTATCAATGTCAAATAAAATATTCATGTTTTTCCATTTGCTTCTAGGCATCTGTCTTCTTGACCAATTCATTTTCCTCCCCAAGATGATTTTTTCTTTTTAAGAGGTTTTTTAAAAATAATTTTCTTTTATTTTTTAAGAGATACTTAGGTTACATAAATGTTACACAAAAAACATAGGGATTCCCATATGCCCCACTCCCCCGCCTCTCACACCCTCCCACATAAACATCCTTCATTAATGTGGCACATTTATTGCAATTGATAAACACATCCTGGGGCTTCACCATTAAGCATGGACCATAGTTCACATTGTAGTCTACACTCTCTCCCACACAGTTCTGCATGTTATATGATGATACAAAATGGCCTATCTCTGTTGTTGCAATGTCATTCAGGATGATTCCCAAGTCCCAAAAAAGCTCCCATATTACAGCTGTTTTTCCTTCTCCCTGCCCCCAATGTCACCAATGGCCACTGCCTCCACATCAATGTTGTAATTTCTTCCAATGTTAGGATCACAATAAGTCTATAGTAGAATACCAGTAAGTCCACTCTAGTCCATAATTCATTCCCCAGTCCTGAGGATTCTGGGATGGTGATGTCCACTCAACCTCTAATTGAGAGGAGGCTTCAATCCCATACAGCCGATGAATGGGACTCTCTTGCTTGCAGTTGTCGGCTCTCTCATTTCCTTGGTATCCTCCTTCGATTTTGCATGCCACACTTGAGGCTGAGAAGATTTTCTGAATACCACTGCAAAGGACTGATAAATTTAGCTACCTCTTACATTTGTGTTCCTAGTGGTTTTCAGCCATCCATTATTGGAAAACACTTATCATGATGCCCTCTATATGTCTTTAAAACTCAGGATTCATTGCACCTTGGAGAGACCCTGCTGGGGTTGTGCCAGCCTCGTGCCTCACCAGCCCACGTGTGCCTTCCCTTGGCAGCCAGGGCAAAAGTCACATGATATTTTGAAATCTCTACTGTACCTCTTTTATCCCTAACCTTACTTTATTTGTACTTTTTTCTTTCCTTCATGAATCTTGCTAAAACTTTGTTTAACTAGTTTCCCCCCTCCCCTTCCCTCCCCCCCCCCCAACAGCAAACCAGATTTTAAAGATAGGAGGTCTGGGATTTGTTTTAAAATAATACAGTAAGGCATATGAAAGTGGGGAAGCAGAAGTGGCTCAAGCGATTGGGCTCCCGTCTGCCATATAGGAGGTCCAGGGTTTGATTCCTGGGGCCTCCTGGCAAAAGGCAAGCTGGCCTGAGCAGCAAGCTGGCCCAAGCAGAGAGCTGGCCCATGCAGATTGCTAGCCCATGCAGGAGTGCTGGCCTGAGTATAAAGTTGGTGCTGGCCTGAGTATAAAGTTGGTGCTGACCCGTGTGGCGAGCTGGCACAGCAAGATGATGCAACAAAAAGAAAAACAGAGGAGAGACAATAAGAGACACAGCAGACCAGGGAGCTGAGGTGGT
>JAKSZT010054213.1:41592-88157 GCA_026826555.1 Tolypeutes matacus | reverse complement strand
TAAGAACCATAACAGGAAGCAGAAGGCAGAAAGATGAAGGAATGAAAAGAGATAGCTTGGGATACAACATCAATATAGCCAGAGAATGACAAATCACTGAAGAAGAAGCACAGCAAAGAAGAGACAAGCTAGCAGCACCTAATTTTAAAAAGAAAAAAATAAAATAAATGAAAGAAAAAAGAAGGGGGAGGAAAGAGGAAAGAAAAGCAATAGACAATAAATAGAGAAAATCAAATAACCATACAAGCAAGCAGTCAAACAAATCTAAGGAAGAACAGTGTTCCTTCTTGGGCCCTTGTGGAACCCCTCAGCCTGCTTGTGTTTATCAATCGATTGTATTAAACTAAATTAAAAATAAAAATTCATTTTTTATTTTTTAAAGTGACTGTCTTCTTTTATTTATTTATTTATTTTGTGAAATAGTGGACCCAAAAGAGGCCCTCTTCTAGACCACCCCCTTCACTGAGGGGACCCTAACTAGGCCCGTGGAAACTAATCAAGCACTTCCCACTTCCTGTCCTCCCCAGGGGAGGTGAAGCTCTGATGCTTGTCCATGCAGAATGATAAAATTGGCTCACTCCACCCCCTCTGGAGCCAAGCCTCAGTGTCATCAGGCTGCTGGATAAATTGGGCTTCCTCAGAAGATTTGCCTCTCCCCCAGCCTGGCACTGCTTCACGCTGGCTTATCTGCCCCCCAAAGCTAGGAGGGGGTCTGGGCAGCCAAATCCACAGAAAGGACACCCGTCTCAACCTTCCGTCAGAACCCTCCCACTCTTGGAGAATGCTCCCTCTCACCAGGTTACCGATGGCAGGAGTTGGGGCATATCCCTGGGCAGCTGGGTAAATCAACTTCCTCAGCAGATTTGTCACTCCCTTCTGCCTAGTGATGTTTCAAGCCAGCTACTTTGTTCTCCAAAGCTGCAAGAGGTTCCAGGAAGCCAAATCCACAGAAGGGAAAGCCCTCTCAACCCTTTGCCAGAACCGTCCCATTCTTGGAGAACAGTCCTTCTCACCTGATTGCTGGTGGGAGTCACAGTTCAAACCAGCCTTTTTCCTGAAGGTGGGGCTCAGCCGTCTGTGTTAACCTCCATGGGCAGGGTTAAAGCTCATGAATCTCTACCGAGCAATCCATGCCTTTGAGCTGCCTCCATATAGATGTCCCAGTCTTCTCGCTCCATGTGCCCACAGCACAGACCCCCGGGCAGGACCCTATCCCTAATCAGCCATCCTCACAGAGAGCGAGTCAGTGAGTGCCCTCCTAAACTGACACCATCTTGCCTCCCTGAAGTTGTCTGTTTTTATTATTATTATTATTTTAATAATGAAAGTGCTCTAATAATGATTGAAGTGATGAATGCACAACTATGTGATTATACAAAGTACCATTGATTGTACACTTTGGGTGCATTATGCTTCATTAATATGTATCAATAAAATTGATTTGTTAAAAAAACATAATCTTTCTCTTTTTGGGATTCAGAAAATAAACTCAAACTGCCATTATAATAACCTTTTGGAGGCATTTTGTCCTCAAACATATCTTTAGTCTCTAGAGCGATGTTCCCGTAAATGCTAGAACACTCATCAGCTTAATGGCAGCTAAAAGTTGAGGGCCTATGTATCCACAATGCCAGCAGAGACCTACACTCAAGAAGGGGTTGGGTCCCTCCTCCCCAGCAGCATGGCCAGTGGAGTTTATTCTTCACAACCTAATTATCTGTTTGCAGAGGAATTGCAGAAGTGGGTAGGCCTTGGAGACCAACTAGTCAAGTGGTTTTCACAACCCAAGTGGGTACCATGGATATAGGCTACAATGAGAATGGGGCCCCTGGGGTCAGGCAATGCAGAGGTCCTTGCCCCAGGGTCAAGGGGAAGGCTGAGTGGGTGGAGGGCAGTGCCTGGCTCCCAGTGATCCTTGTGGGGTCAGGGAGTCAATCAAAATAAAGCCTGTCTGACTTCAAATCTAATTCTCACTCCACTGCCTAGTAAATTCACCTGTGACTCCAAGTGTTCAGGGTGCAACTGTAAGAAAAGGAATCCCAGGAAGGAAGAAATTAGTGCTAGGGGATTGTTTCAGCAGGGACTTGAAGGAAAGTGAATTTCCTCCTAGGGAGAACCAAGTGCAGGGATTTGGGGAGGACAACCCCACAGTTAAAGACAGAGAGAGGCACAGTGGCTTGTACAGGAAGGAGAGGAGGTATTGGAGCGGCTAAGTGGGAGTGGATAAAGAATGGGATAATCTCTGGAAGAGCTTCTCTGGCAGATTACCTGCCCAGAGGAGGCCACACCAGTATACCCATTTCCCTTTTGATAAACCAGCATACTGACATTACATAGAGGGCACTGGGTAGAGGATGTTGCTTCTAGTCTATTCTGCACTGGGGGACTGGGGTACAAAGCCACGTCCTCTTATTTCTCCTGGGGTCTGGGCTACCAAAGCCAGGGACCTGTAAGAGGAGTTCAGCTCTAAGAAGCTATGATTTGCATATTTAATGGGACTAATTTCTCTCTTTAACTGAATTTGGATATCTTTTACAAAATTGCTTTGCCTCCATGGGCTGGATTTGGAGTTTGGAATTTTTTTTTCAGGGTGAACTAATAAATACTCCTTCCAGAAAAGAATCTGGAATCATTTGCTTTCTCTTGGAATATGTTCCGTATACCTTACCAATGAGGAAATTGTTTGCAAATTTCCATAAAAGGGACTAATCACCACCTGGTGGTCCCTCTGATTATACCTCCCAGGACCATAACCATGTCCCCCAGGAAAGGTTAAATAAGGGATAGTGACCAGTGGGCCAGATATTGACTGCTGGATTCTTACAAGTTCACAAAGTCCAACCAGCTCAAACAAAATCATCCAGCTCAAAAGGCATGGAGAGTGTGAATATTCTCGTTGTCCTGATTTTGTGATAATCAGGGTAGGCTAAACATTCACTATATTAGAAACCATGCATGTGTCCCCAGACCTGGTTTTTCTCCCTAGGTCTGGTTTTTGGAATGCTGCTGATAAACTAAGCCTGATTTATTATATGACCATCCTGTATGGGAAATGACTGTTACTCTAGGTATCTTTGGTCAATCTTAAGAGATATAACAGGGGGACAGATGTGGCTCAAATGGTTGGGCGGCTGTCTTCCATATGGAGGGGCTTGGGTTTGATCCCCAGGACCTCTCAGTAAAAATTAATAACAGAAAAATATAGAAGGTGCATGGGCCAACAGGCTCTGTGTGTGGGTATGCTGCCAGGCTCCGCATGCAGTTCAGCCACCAGGCCCTGTCCACAGCTGAGCCGCAAGGCATCACGAGTGGGTGAGCTGGCCATCAGGCCCCATGAGTGGGTGTACCACCAGTCCCCGCAAGCCATGCAGTAACATGATGACGTAACAGGAGAGTGACACAAGGGAGAGCCAAGATGAAATGTGCTGAAAAACTAGGAACTAAGGTGGCGAAGGCAGTAGGATGCCTCTCTCCCCCATCGGAGTTTCCAGGGATCTAATACCAGTGAAGACAGGAGGAGAAGGATGAGAACAGAGGGCAGGAAACTGACACAGTCACCCAGTGAATGGACACAGAAACAGCAAAGGGGGGGGGTTAAAAATGGATAAAAGTAAATAAATCCTTTAAAAAAATGTATAGGGGAGGAAGATATGGGCTATAGTTAATAGTAATACTTTGATGATGCTCTTTCATGATATGTTATCAAATGCTTCACAGCAATGTGGTGTGTTTGTGGGGGGTGATGTGTGGGAGCCCTGTATGATATTATGCATGTTTGTTTTGTAAGTTCACAATGTTTACTGAACACTTATTTTTTTATGTATGTTCGTTCATGTATGAATGATAGACTTCAATAAATAGTTTAAAAAAGAAAAAGACATGGAGAACTGAAAAGCAATATTTTAATTACAAGCCAAAGTATAATTCAGAGCTCTGTGGAATTTCATTTATTTATACATTTATTCATTCATTCATTTCTCCAACACCCTTGCTGGGAGCTGGGAATGTCAGCATGACCAAGACATGGTCCTTGTCCTCAAGTTGCAAACAGTGTATTGGAGGACAGGGACTCAGACAAATCATTCTGCACATTGTGGTGAGAAGTTAGGGCCACGTTTCTGGTTGCACTTGGAGGAGGGGCAGCCCCACACCCTCTCTGGGGATGGAGGGAAAACTTTCTTCAAGAGATAATGCCTGATCTTAGGCCTAAGGGAATAAACCAAGAGAAGATGGGGGACAAGTATTCTAGCCAAACGCAGCTAAGAGAGCAAAATCTTTGTGCATGATCCTTGCAACTTGTCGGTATGGCTGGGGCACAAGAGGGTGAGGCAACGGGAGGTTGGCAAGGCAGGCTGGGAAGTGGAAGCGGCCAAGACCTTTTGACTTCAAAGGACAGCCACCAGGAACCATGGAAACCTGATTTGTGCCATTACACATGGCCTAAAGGGCTATTTGAAGAGCTTCTTTCTCAAAGGAATCCACATTGGGACTTTTGAGGTTCTCTCTAAATGAGAGTAAACATTTAGTCACAAGGCTGTACTGGCAGGACAGATAGAATGTGATATTCATGAATCTACTGTTGATTTTTTGCCCTATTAAAAGGTCAAGCCACTTGTACTACATGAACCTTAAAAAAAATGTCAATTCTCTGGTGAACAGTGTTACTTTTAATTTCAAGCATTAAATTTGTTAAAATTAAATATGTAAAATTCAACCAACTTTATAACTCTTCTTTGACATGCCTGGTTTTGAGTATATCAAAAGCTAAAATGTTAAAGGTGCCTGGGACCCTCTGACCCCTGGAAAACTCTGGGAAAGGATGAAATAGGAGAGGAACAGAAAGAAGGTAAAGGACTCGAGCTCAGGTCAGACATGATGGAACCTGACCCAGGGCAGGGGCTGTGTGGGGAGAGGGGAAAAGGATATTTAGGTTTCAGATTTTTCAGGATTCACTGATTGAGTCTGTGTAAGGGGGGGATAAAGCTCTTCCTCCCCCTCTGTGCCTTCTCACATAAGGCATGTCCTGGTAAGCACAGGGTCTTGGGTTTGGAGAGCATAGTCAACATCCTTAGTATGGCTTTTGGCAAAGGGACAGGTGATAAGACGTGGCGAGAGGTGTGAGCGTGAGAGCTTGCAGAAGCAGGACAAACTGCTTGTGATGGTTTGAAGCTGCATGGACCCCAGGACAGTATGTTCTTAGAGTTAATCCATTCCTGTGGGTGTGGACCCACTGTAAGTAGGATCTTTTGGCCAACAAGATCTTAATCTAAGATGTGACTCACCTCATGCAGGGTGGGTCTTAATCTTCTTACTGGAGTCCTTGATAAACGGAGGACTAAAAAGACACTGACACACAGAAAAAGCTGCAGTGACAGAGAGAAGTGACAGAGTGACAGAGCAGCCAGAAGCAGAGCCATCCACAGGCCAGGGAAGAGGAGAGAGGAGTGGGCTGCCATTATGCCCTGCCATGTGCCTGATCTCCCACAGCTGAGCTCTGAGAGGAAGCATCTTTAGATGACACTGCCATGTGCTTGATTGCCCACAGCTGCAACTTGGTGAGACCACAGCTCTTGATGCTACCCTGATTTGGACGTTTTCAGAGCCTTGGAACTATAAGATTTTACCCTAATAAATTTCCATTATAAAAGACAACCCATATCTGGTATATTGCATTGGCAGCCTTCAGCAAACAAAAACACCGCTCAACAGGAAAGGGGGAGCAGGGTATGAAACACAGGTGCTCCAGACACTGCAGGAGCCTGGGAGGCTGGGAGGCTGCCCCAGGGAAGGGTCTCAGAGAGACAAGGCTCTGCTATCAAGTGCCCCACAAGAGTCCCCAGGAAAGGGAACATGACGTCAGATGAGAATCTGGGCAGTGTGGCACCACATAAACCTCTTTTCTGCTCCACTGTCCTTCAGAACCTTCCGTCAGATATTCCACTTTTCACCAACACCCAATGAGACACATTTTCTCACAGGGAATGAGGAGAGTGGGGAGCCCTGGTTTAAAAAGGACTCCAGTAATATCATTAAGCTCCATCCTGACTGAGCTGGGCCACACGTCAACTGGAGTACCCTCATCAGAAGGTTCTGCTCTCAGGGGGTTCACACTCACAGAAATGGATTAAATGTAAGAACATGGAAAGCTTCAAACCAAGACATATGGTTTCAAAATACTTTCTCCCATTCTATAGGTTGTCTTTTCACTTTCTTGATGTCCTTTGATGCACAGGGCGGCACTACTTTAGGTTGGTTTTTCTGAGAAGGGCCTCTGGGGTAGTGGCCCTCAGACTGAGGCTGGAATGACAAGATAGAGCCCCTTGCAGATACCTGGAGGAAGAGTGTTTTGGGCACTCTTTTGGCAGAAGGAACAGTTTAGAATTTTATTCCACATTTTACGGGAAGCCTTTGGAGAGGTTTGTTTGTGTGTGAGTTGTTTTTTCTTTTTTAGTAAAAGCTTTTTTGAGATATAATTCACATATCATACAAATTGCCCATTTAAAGTGTGCAATTCCATGGTTTCACAGAATTGTACAACCATCATTGTAGTCAATTTTAGAATATTTTCATCTCTAAATGAAATCCTGTATACTTTACCTATCCCCCTGCTATCTCCCATTCTCTCCCCCAATCCTAAATATCTGCAAATCTAATTTCTGTTTCTATAGATTTCCTTATTCTGAACTTTTATATGAATGGAATCAAATAATATATGCCTTTTGTATGACTTCCTTCAGTTAGCATAATATTTTCAAAGTTCATCCACGTTGTCGCATGTATCAGAACTTGATTTTTTTTCCCCCAAATAATATTCCATGGTATGGCTACACCACAGCTTGTTTATCCATTCATCAGTTGATGAACATTTTGGGTTGTTTCCACATTTTGGCTATTATGAATAATGCTGCTATAAATATTTGTGTACAATTTTTGGCACAGACATATGTTTTCAGTTTTTCTTGGGCAGGAATGGGAATGCTGGGCCATATGGTAACTCTATGTTTAATCAGTAGAGGAACTGCCAGACTGTTTCCAAGGCAGCTGGACCTTTTTACATTCCCACCAGCAGTGTTTGAAGGTTCCAATTTCTCCACCTCTTCGCTAATACTTATCTGACTTTTTAATTCTAGTCATCCTGGTGGGTAGGAAGTGGCTTCTCATTGTGGCTTTGGTTTATATTTCCCTGATGACTGTTGATGTTGATCATTTTTTCATGTGCTTATTGATCATTTTCACAACATCTTTGGGATATATCTATTCAAGTCTTTTGCCATTTTTTTTTAACTTTTTTTTTTTTGAAGTAATTTTGAATTTTCAGGAAAGTTGCAAAGATAATACAAAATTAATACAGGGAACCCCCTTCCCAGGGACCTAAATTTACTAACATTTAGCATTTTGACACATTTACTATATCAACTCTATCCTATCTATCTGTCTATCTATCTATCTATCTTTCTATCCATCTACCTACCTACCTACCTACCTACCTATTTTCTAAGTATTTGAGAATAGGTTCCATACATCATGCTCCTTTACCACTTAATACTTCTGTGTATATTTCCCAAGAACAAGGATTCTCACTTATGCAACCACATTAAGTACAACTATCAAGTTTTAGAAATTTAATATTGATATAAAGCATACAGTCTATTCCAACTTTTAAAATTGTCCTAATAATATCCTTTTGGGCATTTTCTCCTCTTTGCCCATTTTTTTAAATTGGGCTATTTGTCTTTTTATTATCAAATTATAAGGGTTCTTTATATATTCTAGATACAAGTCCCTTATCAGATATATGATTTGCAAAAAATTTTCTCTCATTCCGTGGGTTCTCTTTTTACTTTCTTGATAGTGTCCTTTGAAGCACAAAAGATTTTAGTTTTAATTAGTCCAATGTATCTATTTTTTCTTTTGTTGCTCACTGTAGAGCTTTAAGTAGGTGGGGGGAGCACAATCTAATTTTTTTTTTTTTTTTTTTTTTTTTTTAAGAATTGCCTGCTTTGTGGAGGAAGAATTTTAAGATATTGAATGTAAAGATACTGAGACTGGTTAAAAACCTAACTCATACTTGCTTAAACAATAAAGAGAATTTGGTAGCTCTAGTAACTGGAAAGTCCAGATGTAGGATCACCTTCAGACACTAATCAGTGCTTGGTTCCATTGAACCACAGCAATTTAAATGCAGCCGCGTTCTGGTTTCTGCAATCACGAGGGTATTGATTGCGGTAGTCCTGTCCTCCATAAGCTAACATTAAAATAGTTTTAGTTGCTTAGCTGATAAACAAAAGCGCCCAGTTTGTTTTGAAGTGAAAATGAAGATTAAAACTGTAACTGATACAAGATGTTAATATCAGACAAAAAAAAACACACATTATGCCAAGTGAAAGAAACCAGACACAAAATGTTATCCGAACTCACTGGATTCTGGGCCTCTGGGTTCTTGACTTATGTCACAGAAAGAATTTAATGACATGCCATAGGGTAGGCAAGGGAGTAAAGAGTTTATTAGGAGGCAAAAAAAAATGAGAAAAGTACATGGTCTGAGGCATGGACCACGCGTGCGCTGCAGAGTGAGACACGTACCTGCGGCCCCAGGTCAGGCCTTTTTAAAGTCTTTCCTCCTCCCCCTCCATAATGCTGGGAGAGGGGCCCAGCTGTTTGCTGTTCTGATTGGTTGCCCCAGCTGTCAGTTGTCAGCGGGCCAATGGTGAGGCCTTTTGAGGGTATCTGGGGCTTTCCCTTGACCCCAACGGGATTCTCATTCCAAATGGGATTCTCATGGCCAGAGTCTCCAGGTATCCCTCAGGAGGTTTCCGGGCAGGGTCTCACCACCATGTGGTCTGGCGACCATGTTGTTTTTCAGCACTGTTGTCTGCTGGGCCTCAGTCACACTCCCCCTTTCACTATATACTAACTTGCCTTAAAAGTACTACATATTGTATGATTCAATTTATATAAAATGTAAATATAAATCAATTTATAAAGAGGAAATTACATTAATGGTTATGTAGGGCTGGAGAAAGGTAGGGATGGAGAGGTGACTACTAAGGGGTGTGGAGATTTTCTTTTTGGAGTAATAAAATTGTTCTAAAATTTTTTGTGGTGCTGAATGCACAACATTGTGATTATACTGAAAGCCACTGATTATATACTTTGGATAGATTGCGTGGTATGTGATTATATCTCAATAAAAGTGCTTTTTTAAAAACTGTAACTGAGAGTTAAGAATTAACAAATAATTTTGATTACAAAGTCATTATATAGATGACTTTATATTATAAAAAATAGCAAAAGGTTAATATCTGAAATGGCTGAAACTGGCAGGATTTAGCCTAAACCTGCTATTATAGTGGTCATTCTAAACAGATCCCACTCCTGTTTATTGTTACTCTAGACTTAGCCTCTCCCTTGTGTATACTAACTATTGTGATGGTGATTCTAGACTGAACTTATCTTTGTTTATGGTTATTTCAGAATTGGCCTCACCCTTGTATATACTTGCCATTGTGCTAGTAAACACTCCACCTTCCTGTTTAATATCCATATGGAAAACCTTGTGACTGACCTCTACTCTGTATTCTCCTATCCCAGAACCTTGATCTCTGATAATGATTGTAAATTTGTAACTCTCCCTGGTTTGGTACCCACCCCATCATGTTCAGCCCCTCAATGTTTATTAACGAAGGAACCTATGTCCAGCTCTGCCCCAACTATTCATCAATGCCCCAATGGTATAAAATCTTAGAATTTCTGCAGATGGAGGAGGCTGATTTGAAGAAACCCTCTTCCCCTTCCTAGCTGCCTATTCTGCCACACTGAGTAGATGAGCCCAGCTGAGTATCACCCTGGTCCCTCTTCAACATTTTTCTATAATTTTCTTAGCTCTTGCCCTCTGCCTTGCATCAGTTCATCCTCTCCTGGATTTCCCTCATGTTGCAGGGTGGTTTCCAGGAATAAACAGGTTTGTAGGCTTCCACAAGAGAAACTGCTCTTCCCCCAAGCCATTGAACACTTTACTTGGTCCAAATTAGGTCACATTCTCACCCCTACAAGTATCACTGTGTCATGGGAATGTCATTGCAGACTGGCTTGGCTGTGGGTGGTGGTAACAAGACCCTCCTGAGCCAATAACTTCAGCAAGGGAGAAAGAGTTCTGTTGATTGAAGTAGGATATAAGAATCCATCCCAGAGCCAAGAGTGGTTTATCCCACCTGAATTACATGGTCACTCTATAATGGACAGGGGCAGAAAAAACACTAGATAGGTATAATAGGTCAAGCCCCTTGGGAAGCAGACTCTGAGAGAGATATGAGCCCATAGGAAGTTTATTGGCATGTTCTCTAGGCAACACACCCAGGAGAGAGTGAGAAAAATAAGATTGGGCAGACAGAGAAATTGAATCATAATGCAGTTGCTTCAAGGGCCACCGTTGATCCCCGGGGATCTTGAAACTGGGGTGGCCCTTCAGAATTATCCCAAATTGAGACAAAGAGACCAGTACTTTGTATCTCCACATTAACCAATCCTTGAATGTGGGCTGGCCCCAGGGAGGGGACTTACCCTTGGGTAAGGCAGCTCTTTCAGGCAAGGGAGGCACTCAGCTAAGAAACAACAGCAGCAAACCTTCCCAGCACCTGGAGGAATGAGGGTTTCCATCCTGAAGGGGGATCCAGGGGGCATCCCAAAGCATCTGCTGCACTAAGAAGCTGCTGTAAAAGTCTAGAGAAATGCTGGAACTAGGTTGGGAGTGGTTGTGGGGAGATGAAAAAGAGGCTGATAGATATTGAGCATGTTTGGAAGTGAGAGTTATCAGAACTTGCTGAGAAATGTTGGGAGCTGGTGATGGAAAGAGAGGAACCAATACAATTTTTGCTGGAGCAACTGGGTGGATAGTGGTGCAGTTTAAGCAGATGGAAAAGTGTTTGGCACAGTTTGGCACACAGTAGGCTCTGAGGAAAGATTTGTTACCTTTTTCCTAACATTCTGCCACTTTATTCTGAAGATCATGTACAGCCATTACAAAGTTTTATGGAAAGGAACATGAGCTTTAGATATAACATCCTGGCAGCAAGTGGGCCATGAATTAGAGGCAGTGAGAGACTAGAGACATGGCAAAGAGCAAGGAGACCGCTGCTGTAGTCCAAGAGATAAATAATGAAGACAATGACAGTTGGGATGGAGAAGAGGGGATAACCAATTTGTGGCTGGTAAGTTTGCCTGATACCAATTATACTAAACTCTTGGTTTTGTCCCCTTGGTTTCTTTAGCATCCGAACTTTACCCTCTGAAACACAAGAAAAATTGAGCAAGGTGATTTTAACAGACCATGTCTACTTCTGGAGAAATTGGTCACAGCATATTACACCTCACAATCTAGTGCCAGACTAGACTGGTACAAGTCCACCCAACACACAGGATCAGCCCCAAACAAGTCATAGGGACACAGGGATAAAAATTTTTCACAGTCTGTGATAAGAATTCAGCTATAGACTAGGCTATGAATGAGATTCAGAAAGATAAAACATTGTCTCTGTTCTTGAGAAGCTTTGCTCACTGCTTGTCTTCTGAGAGTGCTAGAGTGCAATGTCTAATAGTGAATTAAACTCAGATCTCCTTTTTAGAATGCCCACTACATTTCTGAGCTGTGCCTAGTAAATTGTGACTTGCAAATTGTTTGGGAATATAAAGCCAGTACAAAATTTATAATCAAATGCTAGTGAGACAGTGCCTGGGCCTAGTGTTTAACTTTTCAGATGGCAAAGAGGGTGGAGATATTATTGTTATAAATACCTCTCTTAGGAAAGACTCCCAGATAAGGAACATATGCCCAGTTATCTCTGTTTGCTGTACTATTTTAAAAAAATCATTAATTATTGCCCTTGGCCAGAATCTTTAAAGCCACAGAAACACTTATGACCCTACAGAGCGAAAAGTGCTGAATTTTCTAACAATGATTCCTCTTTCTAGATGTTTAGTTACCATAAATTCACTTAGATATTGTTTATTATGAAGCAATGACCAACTGTACAGCCAGAGGCCTTGAACAGAAATTGGGAATCTTGCTTGCTCTGATCCCTCTTTCTCTTCTCTCTGCCCAATTATCATTCATTTATTGACATTCATTTATTGGGCACTTGCGGTGTAGAGGGCACTCAGTCAGGCCCTATGAGGGATGAAAATTGATTAACTCTAAATGTTGTCTTCCAGTGTCTTACAGTGCAATGGTGGAAACAGAGGAAGCAAGGCAAGGTAAGCTAAGCTATGGAAGAGTAAAGGAGGCCATGATTAATTGCAATCAAGAGGAAACAGAAGGGGAAAAGAAGGAGGAAGTTTAAAATCTGTAAGGAATGGGTAGTATTTCAACAGCAGAAAGGTGGGGAAAGGGCATTCCAATCTGTGAATAAGCTACCAATTCCTTAATAAAATAGGTATCAGAAGGCAATTTTAAACCATCCCAAAATTCCTTGTGGCTCATTTACACATAGCCTCAAAATTCTTTGACATTCTTCCAGTTGAAAGGTAGGGTCTATGTCACCTCCCCTTGACTCTGGGATCTATGCCTGCTTAACTAATGTCAGTTTCCAGGTCTAGGCTTTAAACTAGCAGCTTACTCTTGCTGACCCTGAAGATGCTCACTCTTGGAATCCAGACAGGTGTGGAAACCCCAACTAGCCCATGTAAAAAGGCCACAGGAAAATCCATGTGTAGGTATTCTGGACAACAGTCAGTATCAACTTTCAGACATTTGAGTTAGCAAGCCTTCAGATGATTCCACACCCCTGCCTTTGAGCCACAGCTGGTATCGTATGAAGAATTTCTCTGTCCTTCAGTTTCCCTTTCTGTAAAATATGGATGGCAATGTCTAACTGGCAGGATTGCTGTGAGGATTAAATAAAACAAAATATGTGGTATACCCTACCTGAAAGGACCACCAGGGACAAGCCTGAAAATGTAGCCAAGTTAAGTTTATTGGCTTGCTGAAACAAGGGAGGGCACTTCAAAGGAATTATGGAATAACTCTAACCAAACAAAGATAAAAACAGGATTATTATAGGATTTGGGAGAATGACATTTAGGTTAAATTTAAATGAAAAGTGTTTTAGTAGACTCAAAACAGGGCTATATATAAAGGGGTTTGCATCAGGTCTGGGCTGCAAATTGAACTCAGGGTCTTGTTTCCTTGAAAACAATGAAAGTTACAATAAATGTGGAATGTGGTGTCTTCTACATCCTAGCAGTCTCTTCCATAGCCCTAAAACAAAAGAGTCACTCCCAATATTGGTGCTTAAAAAGAGCTCTCTATTCCAACCCAGAAAGATAGCTAAGATGGCTGGAACTCAAAATTGGTGTCTAGGAGATCTTTGGAATTAGATGAAAGAGATTAGCAGCCATAACTCTATCAGATGTGTCATAACAATGTCACCACCAGCTGCTAAGTGTGAGGCAAGTGGTTTATTGTTAATAATAAAATACTCATGTCTGCAAATAATTTACTTTTTAAAATAAATTAGAAAGTAATCAAGATTATCCTTTTAATGACATCACTGACACTCACTTAAATTATATGTGCTGCCTGAGAGAGAGAGAAATGTAGAGGGTTACCTAGTTGCCTTGAGTTGTTATGGGCATGCATTTGCATATGTAAATTTTATTTCCCATCTATGTCAGCAAAGAATTGTGAATGCAAAGGATTGGAATAGTCAAAGAAGTCTTGGTGGAGGCAGTGAGTTACATGGGGATAGAGTATGAATATGGACTTCAAGAAATTTGAGTCCTAGTCTTTGATCTTCTATTAGCTAAGACAAATGAGCACATTTCTATGTCAAGAACAAACCCTGTTAGTGTCCTTAGGCAGATCACTTGAAATCTTTGTGCTTGTTCCCCACTTCAACACACACATTCCCACAATAAAATAGAAGGTTGGATTCGGCATTTTCTGAGGACTTCTTCAATTCTACAGTAAACTGAACTTAAGAAAGAAATGCTTGCCTTTTGTGATCTTGAGAAGTGAAATGCATGAGACAAGAGGAAGGTTTCACAGAGAAAAAAGAAGATAATATTGTATGACATGATTATAATCACAAGAAAACATAAGACAAGCTGAAAGGCAGAATGTTGTATTTAAAATGTGTGGAAGAGGGGTGGTATTCTTACAAATTGTCAATGTCATAAGAGGCAAAGAAAGGCTTTGGTCAATGCAAAAATTATAAAAGCAAAATAATACTGAAAATAAATTGTCAAACAACAGATGGGTGGTTAAACAAATTATGGTACATTCGTAAAAAAGACTATTAGGCAGTCCATCAAAAATAATGTCATTGGAGTACATTTAATGATGGGAAACACTCAATATTATGTTATGTTAAAAAAAAAAAGACAATTTATGAAATGCTATCACAATTAAAATTATATATCTGCACACACAGGAAAGAAGACTAGAAGGATGTGTGCTCAAGTGTGGACAATAGGTCTTTCTAGGGGAATGGGTGTAGCTCAGTGGTTGAGTGCCTGTCTTTCATGTACAAGACCCTGGGTTGAATTTCCGGTATCTCCTTAAAAAATAAAAAAAACTTCTTTCTAGAAGGTGAGCTTAAGGATGATGTTTACTTTCTTTTTTATACATGTCTCCCATGGCAATTATGACCTCTAGAATCAGGGAGGAAACAGAGATTTTATTGGATTATAGATGATAGTGGCTAAAATTTTCTATGTGCCAAACATTGTTCTAAGATTCAGAGACAGAATGGTAAGGAAAATGAGGGACTCACCTCCAGCACAAAACTTAAGGGGGCACCAAAAAACTTGATAATCAAGATAAATAATACTTTAATGTAATACTTTTTACAAATAGAAATTAATGACAAAAATCCATGATAAACAAAATATCACAAATTTAAGTAGAGATAGGATCGGTATTACTGATGCTTTTCCTTTTGCCTGAGACTCTAATATGGCAGGTCACATGCTAAGACTTTTATATGCATTATTTCCTTGAAGCTTTTCAACAACCTTGTGAGATAGGGTACTATTATTACTATGTCCTTTTGACAGATGTGGAAACTAAGGTCCAGAGAGGTGAGTTGCCCAAGGTCACACAGCCTATAAGTGACTGAATCAGGATCTGAACCCAGATACTCCAGACACTTAGTTATTTACCTTTATTGCCTTGAGTTAGAACTTGGTCATTTCCAAAAAGACAGCACGAAGTTTCTCCTGTTTCCTGGATCCTGAAAGTAGGTCCTTATTACCTATAAAGTGTTTATTATCAGCTCTGAAGTCCCGGGCCCAGTAAGAGTGAAGACAGTAGGGCCAGTAAATTCCCTAATGTCTTTAGAGCCAGAATGGATGGAAACCAAGGGCACGTAAAAGGAGAATGTTCCCCGGGTGTCCCCTGTGTGTCTCCAGGGGACAGCCAACTCACCCACCACAGATACACTGGCACCCCCGTTTCTGGAGGATCCCTTGTGGTGCAGGAGCTGTTGTTTGGCTTTGCAGACTCAGCAAATGGATGAGGGAAGTCCCCAGGAAGGACCAGTTACATTAAGATCCCCTGAAGTCACAAGGGCCTAAGCCATAAGCCATAAGTCAGTTCTCAGCTTTTCCTGAGACAGAAATTCTTAGCTCTGATGCCCTAGACAGCTATCACTTACTAAATTACATTGAGGTCTTTTCCCTCTGGGCCTACAAACTCATTCTTTTCCTCTCCATATGTTTCAACCCATTCTAAGTCTTTAAAATTGCCCAGCTTAAGTTATCAAAATAGGACCAGGGACCCACTAATGGGGAGCAGAGCAGATCCAAGGGTTCTGGGACATGAGAGAGTTTGAAAAGCAGCTTTTCTTCCTGCAGTTTCCCAGCTTGCCAACAGATGACACTCTTTGGTGATGCTTCACAGAGGTGTCTCTTTCAACCACTTGCTCATGATTCTGGTCTGGCAAGAGCTGAGATTCAAAGTGGGCTCTGCTGGCCAAACTCACTGAAGTGTAACCACTCTCCATCCTCTGCCACACCCTCCCTCTTCCAAGGGAGGAAGATGTCTGTACCCTTCTCCATTGGCTTCAGTGAGCCACAGGTTTTATGCAGCCTGTTTGCCTTGACGGTAGGGGATGGGTGCCATTCCCAGCTGCATGGGCGAGTAACTCACCATTACTCACCCCCATGGTTTAATTTCAGCTTCTTCATCTCTCTGTCCCTCACCCTCCTGCAGGATGCACTGCACCCTTCTGGTCTGCAGATACCCAAAGCGGCTCCCTTGGACAGCTTTTTGCCCTTCCTCCATTGTTTTGTAAGAGAGTAGAGCCCTGCTGCCCTACTCCAATGCCATTTTCCCAGAAGTTCTTTCCTCTATGTATGAATTTTATTGCTCTCAGCCTGGGAGGCACCTCATTTCCCTTCTCACCAAGTTGAAGTTTAGTGCCTTACTTTGCTTCCATGGACCACAGTATCCATGATGCACCCCTGATGGAGTTTTTAGAATTTGGGGTTGGGTTGTGAGCTGACTCCAGCCTCTCTGGGCCTGATGTGTTAGGTCAAGAATCATGCTCAGCATGGGCCCTTCTAAGCAAAGGGGGCCAACACTTGCCTGGATTCTATGACCTGTGCAGCTCTCAGAGAAACAGAAGCAAAATCCCAACTCCCTGCTAAATATAGCATGGCAATGACCATGCTCATGGATTGCAGAATGAACATGCAGCTGCTCCCCACAAAGGGTGCATGCCTTCATGAAGCACATTCTATGTGCACAGGCTTCCAAAAAGTGCAGCAGGATATGTATCCTTCATTCATATCTTTTACGTTCTAACAAAACACATATTAATGACTTAATTTTGCCAGGTACCCTGTTAAGTAAGCACAGCCACTAGCCCCAGGATGTTCACAGCCAGCAAAGAGGCCAAAGAAGAAAACAGTCAATTACCCTGCAGTATGCTTAGTAATCTGATAATGAGAAACCCTCAGTACAACAAGAGCCCAGAAAAATAACTTCTGAGCTGAGTTTGAAAGAATACATAGAACTAGCCAAGTATAGACTGGGGAGAGATGGATGGTCCCTGGAGAGCCAGCAGTTTATCAAAGGCAGGAAGGTGTGGGAAAGACTGGTTTTGGGAGGTGTGAGAAGATTGGAAAGGCAGAGAGGAAGCCAGGGTGCTAGGGTGAAACCAGACAGGGGGGAGCATGGAGGTTGTGCTGGGCAGTTAAACTTCTGCTGAGAGCAGCAGGGTGTCCCAGTAGAAGAAAGGCAGCTTGGCATGGACGCCTGTGCTTGGGGCCTGGAGGCAGAGAAGCTTGGGGAAGAAGCCCCTACTCCTGATTGGCTGTGTGTACTTAAGAAAGCTCTTTGACCTCCTGAAACCTCAGTCTCCTCACTTTTAAACAGGGTGACTACTGTACCACCCCCAGATTGCTGCCAAGTCTTAATGAGACAGTTCATGTAGAACACCTTGCGTGGCATCTGACCCAGCATGTGGGCTCGCGGGATGTCAGCCATTATTACCAAGGACTGTTAGGTCAGGGAGTGGGTGTGAGGGCAGGTGAGTATTATACGAAGCTTTTTGGCTGTGGTGTGTAGGATGGAATGGAGGGGTGGAAGAAGCAAGGAGACCAGTTTGGAAGTTCTTTGTAATCCAAGCAGGAGAGGATGAGATGTGACTTAGGACTGAATGGGAAGAGGAGATGGATTCTAGAGATATTTAAGAGGCAGCACAATTTGTCAGCCTAGGTGACTGGCTGATAGTGGGAATGGGGAAGAGGGGAAACCTTGTTGATTGTTGTCACATACCCCCATGCCTGGGAATGAATTCCTGAGGGGTCCTTTCCTGAGAGCAAGTTCAAAAGGAGGGAGGGGGTGGGAAGTCCTGAGAAAAGGAAGGGGAGGGGGAGTGATTCCTTTGTCACATAGAGAAGAAAGAGGTTCCAGGGAGAAACAGAGGGAACAAGGGGGGTTCGAGCCTTGCTGCAGAAGTGTGGTTCCAGGACAAGCAACATCACCATCTCCCGACAGGATTTCAGGCCCCAGACCAGAGCTGCAGAATTAGAATCCACATTTCCACAAGCTCTACAGGTGACTCAAGTATTCAAGTTTTACACACACTGGCATAGAGGACTGTTTTAATTTCCTAGGCTTCTCCAAGCCAATAACATGAAATGGGTTGGTGTAAACAAAGGTAGTTTATGAACTTTCAGTTTGTTTATGTTTCTTTAAAGATACTTAGATTACATAAATGTTACACAAAAAATATAGGGATTCCCCTATGCCCCACCTCCCACACCTCCCACAACCTCCCACATAAACATCTTTCATTAGTGTGGCACATTAACTGCAATTGATAAACACATCTTGGGGCTTTGCCACTAAGTAGGGACCAAAATTCACATTTTAGACCACACTCTCTCGCACACAGTTCTGCAAGTTTTATGATGATATAAAATGGCCTATACCTGCCATTGCAATGTCAATCAGGACAATTTCCAAGTCCTGAAAAAGCCCCTCTATTACAATTCCTTTTCCCTCTCCCTGATGCCAGAGCCTCCAGTAGCCACTGGCTCCACATCAATGTTGTAATTTCTTCCATTGCTTGAATCACAATATGTCTATTGTAGAAATACAAAAGTACACCCTAGTCCATAGGTCTTCCCCCCATCCTGAGGAGTCTGGGATGGTATGTCCACTCCACCTTCAATTGAGAGGGGGCTTATATCCCATGGGGAAGATGGATGGGATTATCCTGCCTGCAGCTGCAGACTATCTCTATTCCCTGGGACGGCCGTTGTCCATCATCATCTCCCTGCCTGTCATCCTGGTGAGTTCAATGAACTGTAGAGTAGGAGTTGCTGATCCACTGAGGTTCCAGGCTCAGCTGGCACATGGACAACCCAAAGATTCTAGTCTCCAGACATACACCTACAAACTCCAGCACCAAGTATAGGTTTGAATAGAAGGGACAGATGAGCTCTGTGCAGGGAAGACATAGTTGAGTCCAACTCTGTCACTCTCAGGAGCACAAACTCCAAAGTAGGGCCCACCAGCAAGGCACCAAACTCTGGAGCTATCTGTCCTAACATAGGACCTGAGTGTCTCCAGAGTCCTCAGGAGCCCCATTACTTGGGATGATACCCACTTGGGAATTCTATGAGATCCTACTGAGAAGTGCATAAGCATTACCTCTGGGATGACCTCCCAACTCATTTTAAGTCTCTTAGCCATATAAACTCATTTGTCTTTACCATTTCCCCCTTTTATTCAAGGTCTCTTTCCAGTCACATTGCCAGTTGGCACTTGGTAGCAATCACTCGATACCAGGGAGACTCATCACCAAGAGTCATGTCCCATGCTAGGAGGAAGGTAATGCACTCATATGCTGAGTTTGGCTTAGAGAGAGGTCACATTTGAGCAACAAGGAGGCTCTCAGGAGGCAACCTTTAAGCAGCCCATAACAACAGGCTAAGTTTCAATTTCAAGAGCAAAGACTCATGAAGATAGTCATCAATATCAAGGGCCCATCAGTGTATCATTGTCCTTCGCCAGTCACTGCCTCTGCACTTGGGGGACCGTTGTTGCTCCCTTAGAGAATGTGGCAGAGCTCTCCAGGATGGTAATTCAGTATTCTCTCATTTATTGTATGATTCTCCACCCACTGTGACAATTCCCTATGAACATTTGAACATTTTTATATATCTTATATTTATGCTTAGGTAAACTTTCTCCTATGCATCCCCCATAACTGACACCCACACCAAGGATCCTCCCCTGCCCCAGTTGTGACCCTTCTGTGATCCAAAGCTTCTTCAAAGATGAAGCCATTACAATAGCTGAATACAATAATTAGCAAAATGAAACAATAATGATGTTTAAGTGTAAGAGCTAAAATATAATTAAAAAAAAAAACTAAAACTGAAATAAAATTAAAAGATTGGGATATTTAAAAAATGAAAAATAAAAAAAAAGGTTTTTTTTGACCTTTGGCCTTTCATCACTGCAATATCTGGTGTCCAGTCTGTACCGTGGCACCTTCTCCCTCTCATTTCCCAGTGCCTCACTATTTTTCCATTTTGTTTTCAAAGAAGTTTTATGTCACAGAAAAGTCACACACAGAATACACGAAACTCTCATATACCCAGCATCCTCCCCCTTTCCTCTCCCACCATATTAATACCTTTTTATTTTTGGATGGTAGCATTGTTATAACTGATATACAAATAGTGAAACATAGCTACTGAACATTGGCAATGGTTTACATTATGGTTTACATTTTAGATCATACACTTTTATAAATTTTGATGATATTTACCATGTCCTATGTCCATCATTGTATGGTAATTAAGAACATTTCTACTGACCACTAAATACCCCCTCTGATCTATTCTATTCCTCCCACCCCATCCCCCTGGGACCCACAATGACCCCCTGGATTGGCTCGTTGGATGAAAAGATTCATGGTGACATGCAACAAGAGATCTTGACACACTGGTTTGTCCTCCCTTATTAGGAAACACCCTTGCTCTTGAGAGACTACCACCTGTCTATTTCTGAACAAATTGGTTCTCCCAAAGATGGGAGTCCAACTCCTACCTGTTCATTATGTAGGTCTCCACCCACATACAACACATTATGACAGAATGAACACTCACAAACTCCCTAGAAGCCTGCTCTAGGTGTGCCCTGTGCCGAATGTCCCCCAACCAACTCCCTAAACCAGTGACCGTTCCTTGTCATTTTGCCATAAGAGCATTCCCACCTCTGTACTTTCAACCAGTGTTTACCTGGTCCCTCTCCCAACCCTTCCCCCAGTATCCTGGACCTTCTAACCCACCCTTCCTAATCTACCCACCTGTCAACCCTTCACCAGCCAACCCAATAATATCACTACCCTCCTGTCCTATCTCTTCAATACACAACTACACTCTATCACTTTACCATAGATTACATCCATATGGGTGATGACTCACAACCTTCTCTTCTCTTTCCATTTCTTGTAAGCCTATCTTACAGACAATAGCTCTCTGAGACTGCTCAATTTCCTTAATTCATATCAGTGAGGTCATGTACTGTTCATCATTCAATGCCTGGCTTGCTTCACTCAACATAAGGTCTTCAAGATTCATCCATGTTATCCCATGTATTAGCACTTTATTCCTTCTTACAGCTGAGTAATATTCCATTGTATGTATGTACCACATTTTGTTTATCCATTCACCTGTTGATGGGCACTTGGGTTGATTCCAACTTTTGGCAATAATGAACAATGCCGCTATGAACATTGATGTGCATATATCTGCTCGTGTCTTTGCTTTCAATTCTTCTGGGTACAAACCCAGCAGTGGAATCACTGGATCATATGGAAGTTCTATAGTTAGTTTTTTGAGGAACTGCCAAACTGTCCTCCATAGTGGCTGGACCATTCTACAATCCCACCAGAAGTGGATGAGGGTCTCCATATAAGCAGACTGATAGTCTGCTGTTTTTTTAATAGCCACCATTATAATGGGTGTAAGATGCTATCTCATTGTACTTTTGATCTGCATTTCCCTAATAGCTAGGGATGTCGAGGATCTTTTCATATGCCTTTTAGCCATTTGTATTTCTTCCTCAGAGAAGTGTCTTTTCAGGTCGCTTGCCCATTTTTTAAATTGGTTGTTTGTCTTTTTATTTTTGAGGTGTAGGATTTCTTTATATATGCAGGATATTAGACTCCTTTCAGATATATGTTTGCCAAGCTTTCAGTTTTGAGGACATGAAAATTTCCAAATCAAGGCATCATCAAGGTGATGCTTTCTCCCCAAAGACTGTCATTCTAAGGCTGGCTGACAATGGTCCTTTGTCCTGGGCTCCTTTGTCACATGACAAGACATTCGGCAGCCTCTCCTGGCCTCTCCATTCTCTTCCAGGTTGTTGTTAGACTTCAGCTTCTTGATTTTCCCTCTATGGCTTTCTCTCCTATCTATGCTTAAAGGACTCCAGTAATAAGATTAAGACCCATTTTAATTGAGAAAGGCCAAATCTTAACTGAAGTAACTTCATCAAAAGTTCCTACTTACAATGACATTCATGCCCACAGGAATAGATTAAGTTTAAAAGCATGTTTTTCTAGGGTACACACTGATCCCAAGCACCACAAATGATAAGAGATGAACAGGGGTGCACGGGGATGGACAGGGTGGATGGGGTGGGGGAGAAACTTATTTTTCCTAATTACTTATTTGCACCTTTTGATTACTGAACCAGGCATTTTATCACCCATAACATAAATTATCTTTTAAAAGTAAGTACTACAAAAAAGAGCAGTAATATATATATAAATAAGGTAAAGTACATTTTTATTTATCCCACTTTCAGCTCATTTTATTATTCAAACTTAGGCATCCTGTATTTCATGAATTCTGGATATGTTTTGGAATTGTCTATTATTTCCTAACAATAGCTTTATTCTCTTTTTATGGAATTTTCATTAGCCACATATTGGAACCTCTCCATTTTCCTCTATTAATTATTGCATTTTGCTGTTCTCTGGGCAATTTTTCAAAGTCTACCTTCCAGTTTACTAATACCTTCCTAAATTGTGTTTAATTTGCAATTTAAACCATCCATTCAGTTTATTTTATCTTTGTAAATGCTTGTTGATTAATATAAAAATATATGGACTAGTATTTATATAAGCAACATGAAGCAGCTTCAACTATCAATGATTATAAAATAAGGCCAAATGATTTCATTCAATTTTACCCCCATTTACATCACTAGATTATCTCTGGCAGTCCTTTTTTTCTCTTCTTTTATTTATTTACTTCTCTCCACACCCTTGTTGCTTGTATTTGCTGTGTCTGCTTGTCTTCCTTTCCAAACTCAGCAATAAGATGATGACTTTGTGAGTAACCAACATCTAAAAGGGAGTCAGAGACCCAAAATTGGGGCCCTTTCTTTTTCATGCTTGACAAAATTGCTAATTGTTAACAGCAGACACACTCCCGGTGACCTGAGAGGTCTAATAATCATGGTAGGTCTCAGAATGTGCTCTGGGTCAGCAAAACAATGAGGAGGAAAAAGGCTGCACAGATTGGGGATCAAATGTCAGGTTCAAGGAATAAGAAAACACATTTTGTTTGTTTGGAAAATGACTCCAGGGACATGAATGTCCTACACTTCATTGGAATTCAGGGGGAAATAGGGCAACATCCTAGGGGAAGCCTCTTTTGGAGGAAAAAAGAAAGTTCAATGATTTTAGACGGAAAAAAAATCAGTTTTGTGGTGTAAGTAGGTGGAGGGGACATTCTGTTGTATTTATGAGTTTAGGCATTTAGGAACACAAGTTAGCAGGGCTCTGAGGGTTGAGCCCTTTGTGCTGGGGAGTGTCTTTGAAGTTGCCAGGCACTGGTGGCCTGAGCTTCCAGAAAGGCAGTGCTGGATGGGTACTGCCAGGGCACTGCGACCTTTGCAGGATGGCTGGCCATGTTGCCATCAGGGCAACTTCTTAGCAAGGTTGGATGTGGGTGCTAGCTCACGGCTGCATCAGTGCCCATCAACTATCAACTATCACAGGACCCTTCTTGCAAGTCCCTTTCCCTCCATTTCCTGCTCTGCACAATGAGATCCTATAAACCTGCAGTGACCCTGTACGGGGGACAGAGTGAAGGTCGATGGTAAACAGAGAACCACGATGACTGTGGACCATCATCACATTAGGCTGCTCTTGGGTTGGGTTACCACACCTCCTAGTTTGTTTAGAATGGTCCCAGAATAATTAACAGGGTACCCTGTTCATCTCTAAAGTGTTCCCATTTGGATGCTAAATTAAACAGATATCCTAATTGTCTAGAACATTAGAAGACACAGTCCCTATCATTCCATCCTTTTTAACCACAACACCTAAGATGGGTTCAAGCGCTGCTTAGAAGGGACAGATTTTACTCATAATTATATTTTTCCATTGCTAAATGGTCTAGTTGGTTCTTTTTCTTAGTTTGCTTATTCATTTTGCAAATTGACTCATTCTTTCCAGATGTTTTTCAAACCTTCTTTTATCTTTTTAATCATTTCAAATATACTTAGTTTATGAACTCCTTCCCATTGTTGTTCTTTTATATTAAATATGTAAAATGCTAATTCTTCTTTTTTATGGACTTGCTACCTTATGCTTTTGGTAGGATTTTCTCATTTGTGTAATTTTGCTTATAATCTCATCTTTGGTAGGTCTTTGTCCCTGACTCCCAGCTCCCATGGAAATCTAATGACATAGGGGATTTCCATTTGTTTATGTCAAGGGAATAACCATCCTAGACTACATTATTCTATTTTAAAACATTAATTAAAAATTTTAACTTTCCTTCATAATGTGGTCCTGTATTTCTGGAGACCAAATCCAGATAAGGTACATGGTTCATTTTCTAATGAGAATGAAAACATTGTTTTTCCACTAAGGGAAAAATAATCTTTTCCTTTCTAGGCTATTGGACAGATTTTATTAGTTTCCTGTTGGAAAAGATGCTGAGAGCCAGAGCATAAAGTGTTAAGCATTTAGAAAGCATGCTTGCTGGCAGAAAAACATCAGCAAATGTCTCCAAGGACACTGCATACTGCAGACATCAGTAGGTGGAAGTGTAGCAGAATGAACTCACCAGTAAGAAGTTATTGTATGAATTCCTAAGAAAGATTATCTAGGAACACAGGAACAGGCAGCGCTCTTACGTGCCAAGTAGAGGCAGTAGCGAAGGACGCCCTACTATAATTATCAGCTTTGTGGTATAAAAGCAGCTTTAGCCTAAATAAATTGGCCTGCATTCTGCATGGAGTGAAGTCCCCTGATCCCAGTCTTTGTTTTCTCTTCTTCATTCCCGGCACCGTCTAACTCCACGTTGAATTACAAGAGTTTCCCTTCCTCTCAATTAATAGAATTTTTGGGAGTTCTGACTTTATGCAAGACTATCACTTCCAAACTTCCACATCCAGTGGACTTGAGGCCTTGATTCCCATTTGAGCTTAGCCATGAAAAGGCAAGTCCAAGGAGTCCTGAGAACAATAAAGGCTATGGCAGCAATAGCTTTTGAACCTATCTTTCTGGCCTTCAGATACCTCTTCACTTTTAGTAATACCAATTTTCATTTTCATTGTAATTGCAATTATTTGTTAAAAATAAATGCAAAAAGAGAGAGCAGAAAACAATTGAGAGAATCAATAAAATCAAATGTTCATTCTCTGAAAAGTTCAATAAAATAGACAACTCTTTAGCTGGCTAACTAATTAAATAAGAGAGAAGATGCTAATAACCAAAACCCAAAATGAAAGGGGAGGTGCATCACAATTGATCTTACAGAAATTAAAGGAATTATAAGAGAATACTAGGGGAACAGATGTGGCTTGAGCAGTTGAGCGCCTACCTCTTACATGGGAGTTCCCAGGTTTGGTTCCCTGTGCCTCCTAAAGAAAACAATGAGCAAACAACAAGCAAAACTATGAGTGAAACAATGAGCAAACAAATGAACAAAGAATGAAGAAAACAACAAGCAGAAAAATGAGCAAACAGACAAGGGAGCCAACCCAATGTGACTCAGTGGTTGAGCACCAGTCTCTTGTATATGAAGTCCTGGGTTCAATCCCCAGCCCTGGTACCTCAAAAATTAAATTAAATTAAATTAAAAAGACAATACTATGAACAATTGTACACCAAAAATTAATACTCTGGAGGAAATGGACATATTCCTAGAAACATACAACTTACCCAAATTGATTCAAGTAGAAATAGAAGATCTAAACAGACTCTAATAGGTAAGTAGATTAAATCAGTTTTATGGTTTGAAGCTTCATGTACCCCAGAAAAGCATGTTCTTAAATTTAATAAATTCCTATGGGTGTGAACCAATTATAAGTAAGACCTTTTGATGAGGTTCCTTCAGTTAAGGTGTGGTCCACCTCAGTCAAGATGGGCCTTGTTCCCATTACTGGAGTCTTTCATAAGCAGAGAGAGATTCAGATAGAGAGTCAGCCCCAGGAAGCAATAGGCTAGATATTGACAGAACCTGGAGATGCCACCAGGTGCCTTGCCATGTGACAAAGGAGTGAAAGAGGCAAAGGATTTCAAATTGGTATGGTGAATGAAAATGAAGGGAAACTGATGTTTCTAAAATCTCAAAGTAGGATAATGTTTAGTTTAGTATTTTCTTGAAATTTGTCATTTTTGCTTTAGGAGGCTTTTTTCCTGTGTTTAATTTCTAAATATCTAAGAAAAGGAGATTATTCTTAAAGGAAATCTACTTTGGCATTTCAGATTTCTTGTTCCTTACTTTATTTGGACTTCATCAGTAAAGTCAACATATAATGAGTTATGCTCATTAATTTCTGAAAAAAAATAAGGATTCTGTTGAGAATTGAAAAATTCCTGATCAATGGCAGTGAAGAATACAAAAAGAACTTTACAGTGATTTTCAAGTCTGACATCTTTCCTCCCTCTGGAAATGGCACACTGCTCATCTTTGACAAAGATGTGATCTTTAGACCTTTAGTCAATAGAAATTTTTATTGGGCATACTAAGAAGCCCTCTCTACCATATTTTACCATTCTACATAAATCTTTGTATCACTTAAAGTATTTTAAAAATGTTATCCATAATGTTCCACAACAATGTAAGGTTTTGTTGAGGAGTGATGTACTGGAATTCTGCACATTATGGATGATTGTTTTGTAAGCTCACAAATTCTCTAATAAAAAAATGAAAAAAAAAAAAAAAAAAAAAAACCCAAAAACCTCTGTGATGAAACTGAGAGCCACTGAGTGTCCACTCTGGATGAATTCAATAAGGTAGGAGACCATATAACACAGTGAACCCTGGGGTGAATGGTGGAATTTGGTTAAGAGTACAAATATGAGAACGTTTTCTCATGAACTATAACAAATATACAATACCAATACATGGTGTTAATAATAGGTTGGTTTGTGGGAAAACACACCAAATATAAGCTCTGGACTATACAGACCTGTAATATCATGATGATGTTCTTTCATCATTTGTAACTACTGTGTCACAACAATGTCAGATGTTAGTGGTAGGCTGATGTATGGGAATCCTCTATGGAATGCATGATTGTTTGTCTAACTCACAGCTTCTCAAATTTTAAAAAACGGTATTAAAGACATTTTTAAGAAAATATACTAAAAAAGGGAAATAGTTTCATATGTTGAACTTGCAATATTTGGGGCTTGCCAGTGTTTAGGGAAATAAATGTTCAAGAAAATGTTTAACAGAGCATTTAATTTAGAAATGCTTAATTAAGAATTTCATGTTTAACATTTGTTTTGAATTCCAAAAGTTGAAATTGTTATTATAAAAGGAAGAACTTGGAAAAAAAAAATCTTGAGGTCAGCTTTATAATGATCCATAAAACTTGAGGAGATCTTTGTAATTAAGCTTCTAGCAAACTTGGATAGTCATGGAATGGATGACCTTAGTATGAAATTGGCTAGTCTTTTTTGAGATCATTTGGGATTTAGTTGAATTCTCCAAGCCAAAGGGAATATTAATGTATTAAATGTGCATTTTTGTGGACTCTATTAATGAAGCAGAACAAAGAGTTTTAAAAAACCCTTATTTTTATGTCTATACTTAGAAATATATGGAAGAGTATATTTTATTTTCCAACATTCATAAATTCATAGGATTGTATGGAGATGCATCCATTTGATTTATGAACCTGCACTGAGCATAACTGATTGCCAATATCCAGTTGCATTAAAGGGAAGTTTTGATTTGCTTTTACTTCCAATACTCTTCTGTGGGTAGAAAATAATTTGCACTAAACTACCCAAACATTTAGTGGTGACATAATTGAAGGATTGAGTTCAAGAAGCAGGGAGCAGAGATGGAATCATAAAAAACATTCTTGCTAGTAATTTGTCTGATGGGAAAGGAGAGGGTGATCTAAGTTTATAAATGATGTTGATTTATGAAATGATATAGAAGTTTATAGTCATAAAAAATGTAAAATTTAATAGAGACAATGATATTAATATATGACACCAATCATTATTACAATTATCTCCAACTTATGGATGGAGAATCTGAAGCTCAGAGATTGATATATGATTTGTCAAAGATCAATAACTAGTTAGTAGGAAAGCAAAGGTTTGAAGCTAAATCTGTCTATAAAAGATTAACTCTCAACCACCACACACACTGTCTCCTTCTAAAAAACCTGAGGGGCCCTCCTTGAGTAAAGGAGACCTAACTTGTAAATTCTGTGGAGAAAGAAGGGAACTCAGAGCTCATTAGAATACTCAAATGAATTTTGGAAATGTGAGATCACTGGTTGGATACAAGCCAGCCAAAAGAAACATAATCTTTATGGAAAAGTAAAGTAGAACTCAAAAAAACATAACACATATATAAACCTGGATTTTGGAACTAATTTTTTAAGAGTCAAGATCCAATAGTTAAACACAATTTTAAAACATTTGACTTGGATGTGGCTTTTTTGGGTTACTCTGCCACAAATGCATACTGATAAGTTTCCCAGGCTTCAGTCCTAGGAATGGTGCTTCATCAACTGTGGTGGCAAGGAGGCTTTTGATGTGCAAAGGTGCATGCAGCCTACTTCCTGAAAAGGGCCTGTTGACTGCATCAGAATGAATTTTCTATGCTGAGAGATAAAACTTTGAGGTTCAATTCAATGCGAACAGCCCAATGTTTACATGGTTTCTATAGCTTTGGAGTGCCTACTAGGGTCTCCAAAATTATCAGCTTCCCTAAGAAGATAAACCACCAGTGTCCTTACCTGGGATAGCCCTGAACCCTGTCAGTGTGATGTATGCAGGGAGATTTGTTTTCTTCTCTGCTGGACTATTTGGCTAACAAAGGAGATGCTGACAGTGGTTGAGAAACTACTTGGAGATCTCTGTAAAAATTGAGGACAATCCAAATAAGGGGTTAAAAGCACAGTGATAGACCAAGGATTAATATACACTCAGGGTATTTGATTTATTTCCAGAAGGAGTGTGTTAAACAAAAGTTCTATAGGTTTACTGAAATTAAATAGGAATTAAGGTAATTGAAAGGAAAGAAAAGAAAGTAAGTTTACATATAAGAACACATTTTCAGTTCCTGAGCAAGGAGTCTTATGATATAAATGAATGCCGAGGACATCTGAGGAATAACCTTCAAGGAACTATTTCAAAATGGACTCAATAATTCATTCTGAAGTCAACACACTGACCTGGTCAGGTGTTATGAAATTTGTCATTACTTTCTAAATAGGTAATAGTGTTCAGAACAAGGTTGTAGCAGATCTTACAGAGTGGACACAGGGTTTACCCCTTTAGCTAGATCACCTCTAACTCTAAACACATTTAAATAGGAAACTCCCTTTTCTTGCTCTGGGTTATTTGCCTGTAATATTGGCATTGATAAAAACCCTAGGAGCATTAATAGTATTCAAGATGCTCTATGCTATTCTTTTTCTTATACCCAACAGTAAAAGACATCTAGGTTTCAAATCCTTCAATCAACCAATTATTTGTGAGCTTTAATTGTGCACCTATTGTGGGCAAAACAGAGTTGCAGGAAGCTTGTTCTCTCTTGCCTTTTACACTCTTCATCATGTAGGACATATTTTTTTTAAATTGAAGTTTATCATTCATATATGACCATCCATAAACAATAAGTTGGAAGAAAATAAACCAAATTTAATATGTTGGTTATAGTTAGTAGTATTGTTTCACAACAATGCAAGGAGTTGGTGGTGGGGTGATGTATGGGAGCCTGTATAATGATATACATATTTGTTTTTGTTTCTTTGTTTGTTTATTTTTAGTTTGTTTTTGTAAGTTTGAAGAAACAATAAGTCCCAAAATAATTGGGGTCTCTTTCATCATGAATCCTTAGCTACATTTTACCCCCATCATTTCTATCCTCTTCTCATGTGTTCCCAATATCATCACCTTCAACACGGGCCTTTCTCAACTGGAATCAAGCATGATATTATCAATATTTATAGTACAGTACACAGTGCAACTAAAATATTCCTTGCTATACCAAAAAATAATATCTGCTTTCCAAGAAGCATATGTTTCTGAATGCCATCTGGAAATGCATATACTTTTGCACCTCTATTACCTGTTATTTACACTGCTAATATTTTTAATCTGTGTATTTTGGGGTATTATTATGTAAGAAGGTGTTTCAGGACACCATTTGCTCAGAAGATTCTTCTGCTTCTCAGAAGATTCAACTGAGATTCAGTTGCTTTGCAATTTCTCAGGTATCACTGAATCCCACAATAGGTAAGGCTTATTTGGCTTTGATATACTACTAAGGGCAAAGAAACTGGTTGTTTGGAGCACTGCATACTGCTGTTCAGCCTCTCCTCCAAACAAAGGACTTAGCTGAGTGCAATGTTATCAAAGATTTGCAGACAGTTCCTGCAGAAAGGATCCTACTTTGAGCTAGAGTGAAGAGAAGGAATTGTTTGTAGCCTGGGATTTGGGATTGTTAACACTGGGATTCCTGATAATGTTAGCATCTGTGTGTTATCATTGTGAATTCTCAGCAAGCATCAAGAATTGAATTTCTTCTAATACGTGTTTCAGAACAGAAGCTGTAGTTGCTGGGTGAGAAAAGGGGGCTCTGAGCTGGGAACAACAACAACAACAAAATAGAAATGCATGACAATCTTGGGTGAGAAGTAAGACGTGTAAAAAGGGAAAAATAGGTATTCAGTA
This sequence comes from Tolypeutes matacus, assembly GCA_026826555.1. NCBI lineage: Eukaryota > Metazoa > Chordata > Mammalia > Cingulata > Chlamyphoridae > Tolypeutes > Tolypeutes matacus. The sequence continues at coordinate 57,462 of JAKSZT010054213.1, read as the reverse complement.
TTCCTGAACTTCACCAAAAGAACTTAGAAGGCAGGAATTTCCCCATTAAAATGAAGATTCATGGTTATATTCATGAATAGAAGTACCACATTATAAAGGACTTTATTTACTTGTGCTGATCCTGTAACTAATTAATCCTCTTCCATGTCCTGCTCAGGCCTTTCCTTACTTATTCTACAAGGTCCAACTTAAATGTGTAACCTAATCCAGCATTCAGGTAAGAAAAATCCAAACCAAACACTCTTCCACGCATCCACAAGGCAATATTTGTTTCTCTGGGAAGGCACTTTATTCTTTCAAAGAACATTTATTTCCCACAGCCTGGGTTGGGGGCCACCCTTCTTTTTATCTTGGAATCCATTCCAGACTGTGGACAAATGTATGCAGAAAGTAGGTGCTCAGAAAGTGTTTGCCAAATTGAATTTATCTTAGACATGTGGAATTCTAGAGATAGAAACCTCTTAGAGATATTGTGCTTCAACTTTCCCACTTAGGGGAAGAGACTGAGACTGAAAGGCACCAGATAATGATGGGAAGAGTCTGTGTGAAATATATTTCAAGGTAGGAAAATAAAGAAATGGAAACAGCAGTTTATCAAAGAAATATACCAATAATGAAAGCAACCCCAAACCCTTCACAACAAGAGACACAGATGGAAAAAGAGAGGCAAAAGAAGGTTGTTTTTATGTGTCAAGTATTATTTTCATAGCAGAGGCAAAATTAACAATCCAGCATAAAGAATTTGAGAACAGAATACTAAAAATGAACCTTGAAATGAGACTCAGATATTTCCTTATATTTTTATAAATATTGCTCACCATGTTTTAAGATTTCCTCCAGGGGAAAAATAGATACTCAAGTAATGTCTATTACTTGTTTCACTTACTAGATTGTGAGCTCTATGAGATCAGGGGTTCTGCTATTACCTTCACATAGCTGCTCCCATGCCCTGCTTTGCCCCCCACCCCCACACACTCTTGCCTGACATAACACCTCATGCAATGGAGGTGTTCAGTAAATTGTGAAATGAAGGGAATTATTAGAAATTTACTCTGGGATAGCACTTTTCTTGGCACTAGTGTTATAAAATTAAGTACAATAAAATTTCTGTTTTCTTGGAGTTTATAATCTAGTAAACCAATATAAATTTCATGTGAGTAAATTTCATTGAAATATGAGGGATCAAGGAAGAGCAGGTTAAAAGCAGGTTAGATTTACTCACAAAGTCAGATAATGCTCTACAAATGAAATATTCAAACCATATTTTGAAGTAGGACTTTTCCAGCTAGATTGGGGTGGGGGATACAATCCAATGCAGAGGAACCAGCATAAGTGACAAGGCAGATATGTGATGAATCCAAGGAACTGCAAGTAGTTTGCTGTAACTAATATACTAATTGTGTTTGTGTGTGTGACATAAGATGGCCCATAGCATTGGTTTGGAGACATTTCTAATCATTCTAGGTACATAAGAGCATTGTTGGGGACTGATCTGACAGGGATCCACATGAGTTCCCCAGGTTCTTTTGCCCAGCACAGAGAATTGGAATCTACACTGAGTTTTGATTGTGCAATGGTAATAGTTTATTAAGCCAGAGGAGGTTAGGAGACAGACAAAATTCAAATCTGCCTCCTCGAATAAAGAAGGCTGGGATTTTTATTATTTTCAGACAAAGAGAGGGTCAGATAAGGATGTTGGGAAGCCAAAGGATAATGGTTTATTTGTTTAATGGAAGTGTGTAAGTGCAGGCCCTAGAGGGTGCCTGGGATAAGCACCAGGATACAGGTTATAAACCAGGTCATACATTGCTTAATTAACACCCATTAGGAATTAACAAAGTTCAATTAGGTAATACATAAGCTGTAAATAGTTCAATTCCTATAAAATAATGCTAAACTAAACAAAGTTAGGTTGGAGATAATACATAAAGTTGTAAAACACCTAATTAACATGAATAAGCTAAACAAGGCAGGCCATCAGGGACAGTTAAGGAGTGACAAAATCCATAGGGTGTAAGATGGAGGGGGAGAGTTCCTTATGAGTTAAAGATTATAGAGTTATAAAAATAAAATGTAGCATTTAGAATCAAATGAATGTTTCAAATATTTGTTTCTAGCTATTTTTCAAAGTTAATAAGTCAAAGACTCTGATTATTTGTTCCTATTCTGTTTGTAAATTCAAGTTTCAGACAAAAAGAAAGGAGTGTAAGACAGGAACTTACTAGGTACAGATAAGGGAAAGGAAAACAGGAATTTACTTTGTGACTAAAGGCAGTCTCTTGGTAATAGGTAACAAATGTACAGCTACATTGCTACGAGTGACGAGTGAGCTTACATAGTTAAAACTAAAATATCATTCACTAGCTAAATCTAAAAATTAAGTCTATAGTGTAACATATATCATATGATTGCTTTTTATTTCTTTTAAAATCTTGACCTTCACAAAAGGCATATTCAGGTCCCAACCCCTGTTCCCGTGGGTGTAAACTCATTTATAAATAGGAACTGTGAAGATGTTATTCATTAAGGTGGGCCCAAACTGAATGAAGGTGGGCCTACATCCAATATGGTTGAAGTTCATATAAGCCAAGGAAATTTGATTCAGAAGGAAAAGCCAGTAGGAACAGCCAGAACCTGGAAGTCAGTGGAACCCAGAAGAGAAAGGAGAAGACACTGTGATGTGTACTGCTGGGTGACAGAAAAAAAACAATGATCCCCAAAGATTGCTGGCCGAAAGGAAGAAAGACTTCAAGGGCAGAACCATGGAAGCAAAGATCTGGACTGAAAAGACCTCCTGGGGCCAAGAAAGCTGGTCTACCCATGTATTATATTTGAAAATATAATAAATCAAAACCTCCCTTTAAGGTAGAAATCTCCCAAAGTCCACATATCCCAGACCCTGGTCTGGATTTAACACCCTTGCTCTGTGCCAACCCAACACCCAATGCAGCCCTCTGATCTAGACCCTCCCTTGCTGTATCCTACTGGTTAATTGATTTGCTCAAATGACTGAAATTCCCTGGAAAAGAACAGATGTTGATTTTTAAAAGTTTTAAAAAGAAATTAATGGAAAAGAAGACAAGGGAAAGAAAAATCAATGCTTTCTCTGTCAGCGTAAATCTGGGTGAAGTCATCAGAGGAACTCCAAAAGTTTTCATTTTGTTTTTCTTCCACTTTTGACCCAGTTTCTCTCTGCAGTCAATCCACAAGCTGTAGCCAAGGGCTCTATGACACTCAGTGACATTCAGTCCAACTGGCAAAGAGAATGTGACAATCAAGCCTATTTTTAAGTTGCAGTGAAACTAAATTCATGTTAAGAAAAAAAAAAGGTGGTGGTGAGATGGAATGAAAGAAACTGAGAGGCTTTTAAGAGAGCCAATACTGTGAAGAGCCCCAACAAAATAAGAGGAGACTTTCTCCATTTAGGAACCTGATAAGGAAAAGAATGAAAGCAAATTTAAGTCTAAGAGTTGTTGGCAGAGTCCACCCCTCTGTCCTGATATTTGTCCACAGCCTAACTTTTTGACATTCTTGCAGCTCTGGGATGCCATGAAGCCACAGGGACACACAGGAAACTCACAGAGCCTCAGCCTCAAAGCCACTTTCAGACTTCATCACTGCTGAACAACTAGTGTGTATGTGTGTGCATGAGCATGTGTGTGTTGGAAGGGCAGAGGAGTTGGATAAGGCAAAGGTGAGGGAGCTAGTGGAAAAAATGTCTGTGCAAAATCCTTACCATTGGCAGTTTTTATGAACTGAGTTCTGAGCAGAGATTAAGCCTTATGGTGAACCTTAAAACTTTAAATTTTCCCTTAGTCTCAAGAAATCCCAAAGGATCTGGGAAACAATACACAACAATAACAGATATAATTTGAATTTATTTTTAGTTCATTTGAGGGATGTAACAGAAAAGAATGTGTAACCCTGTCATAGACTTCACACCCCATTAGATAGTTTTAAAAATTGTCAAAAATTGTCACAATAAGGAAACTGTAGAGCAGCAAGCAGAGTTGTAAAATTAGGGTCACTAAACAATCTTCTTGCTGTTACCCATTTCCTCAGGGAGACAGATTTTCTCTTCATGTGGACTAGAATGAGCCATAGGAAACTTACTAGGAAAGCATAAATTTACAGGAAGATGAAAAGGACAAAAGGAATTGCAGCATAGTGGAGAGATCCCTGCTTCTTGGCTTCAGGATGTCTTCACATAGAGCTCCAGCTTGTGGAAGTGCCCCCCACCCCCACCCCCACCCCCACCCCCACACCTCAGCCTGGGTTTGCAGGTTTAGCAGGGGTGAGAACAAAGTGGGACACAGCTTACAGGAATTCCATGGGGCCATCCAGAGCTCCCTCAGCTCCCTGCCTCCGGCGATTGATGTTTTTGGGTGGGAGGAGATATGGCAAGAGCTTGACATGATACTCCTAGGGAGGCCAAGCATATGGGCACCTTGGAAACCTTGGCAGGAGATACAGGCAAAATGCTTCTCTCTTCTGTGTCACTCTAATTGTCCCTTGCATTCCCCCAAGTTGGGAGGGATCCCTGGCTCCTGGTTTCTATGGGATTAGTTGCCTCATGCTGTGTTTCAGACTAAAAGTGTGCAGTTAACCATCTAGAGCACACATCTACTTGACTTTTCTTTTTCCAATAAACAGATAACAGGGCTTTCTTAGTACTTAACAGGTAAGTAACAGAAGGAATTATTGTTAAAACAGCCACACCTTGATAACGAAGCTTGTTGTCCTGACAGCAACAGTGTGATGGTGTCAATCCAGCAAGATGGTGAGTGTTCCCGCAGGCTCCCCAGCCTCACCGTGCCTGTTTTTTAAGGCAGGCCCTCCAGCCTCCACATACCTCTGTAGGCCCTCGGCATCCTGTTCTCTCACAGATGAAGGTAAAAAAGGCACAATTTATCTCACAGGTGATACTGAAGGTGGTCCTTGTGCTAAACACTTGTTTACAAATTCACGTTTGTACCATTTTGTACCTCCATCACATTTTTGGAACTCCAATAACCTTAAATTTTTGTACATTTCTCAGGTACAAAACTTCTCTTTCCTTCCCTCTCTGTCTCTGCAGTGATACTATTCTCGCTAACTGGTAGTTTTTCTAGCTACACTTACCTGTTTTGTCAGCATTCAATTAAGAATGAATTCTATTTAAAATTACTAAATGGCAGAACACCTTGATGATCATAGGATAAGACATTTCTTTTACAATGGCTACCTGTGGATAGTTTTTAATATGATTCTCTTTTTTGGGGGGGGGAGGTGCTGATAATAATTGTAATGTTGTAGGTGATTCTGAGCCATGTTCCAACAGGATTCTACTTTATTTCCAAACATTATCCATCCTGCTTGAAATTTCAAGGCAACTGCCAGATATTGTGTACTTTGAAGGAAACAAGGGGCAGGACGGATTAATAGATTGTCAGCCACACTGTACATTAGGAGGGGTTGGGGTCTGAGAGGCCAAAACTGGGAGATTGTAATTTATCAAAGACTTTCCAGGGTGGAAATACTAAATCCTACTTAATGCATCCTTGAAATGAGTTATCTCCTGGGACCTGCTGTAATTTAATCCTAATCTGTGAGCTAGCAGTCCTACTCCCCTTTCACGGAAGAGGAGATCTAGGTTAGAGAGGCCACAGGACCTACCCAAAGTCAAAGAGTTAGGGTGGCAGGCCTGAGTGTGGACTTGTTATAATACATTGATCCCTAAAGGGGAAAAAGGATGGGTAAATTTGAAACAAAATGCTTATAGTTTTTGTGTGTTTTTTTAAGATTTATTTATTTATTTCTTCCCCCACATTGTTTTTGCACTCACGGCACTCTGTGTTCTTCTGTGCTGCTTGTCTTCTCCTTAGGTGGCACAAGGAACTGGTCCTGGACCTTCTGGAGTGGGAGAGAGGCGCTCAATCTCTTGCACCACCTCAGCTCCCTGGTCTGCTGCATCTCTTATTGTCTCTCCTCTGTGTCTCTTTTTGCTGTGTCATCTTGATGTGCCAGCTCTTCATGCAGGCCAGCACTCTTGCGAAGGCCAGCACTCTTGCTCGAGCCAGCACTCTGTGTGGGCCAGCTCTCCATGCAGGGTAGCTTGCCTTTCACCAGGAGGCCCTGGGAATTAAACCCTGGACTTCCCATATGGTAGATGGGAGCCCAATCACTTGAGCCACATCCGTTTTCCCAAAATGTTTTTAAAACCCCCTATGGTCAGACAATTTAGTGAAAGTTAGGAAGTCACCCTGAGATAAAATAAATATGATATGCTTTTTTAGAAACCTATTAGCCATTCTACTATCTAATTAAAAAGCAAATATTTTAAATATAGTGTATGGTAGGAATGCAGTCATATACTCATTTTTCCTTGAAATAGTGTCTGATGATTTTTTTCCTTTGAATGGCAGTTATAAGTGTAAGAAGGGGAAGTGTTTTGAGATTTCTGTACAATTTGTGTTCATGAATGTATGTGTGCACAGGTGTGTGCTTTAGAGCAATATACACTTATGGCTATTTGATACTTATATATTTAGAAACTGTTAACAGATTATCTCAGAGGAGCACTAGTAAATGAGGGTCAGGGGGGAAAAAAAGCACATTTTACAGCTCCTTATATCACATGAATTCTTTTACTATGTATAGTTTATATTCTGGAAGCCAAAAATTGGATGTACAATGCATCTTCATCCTATATCTATGGAAACAGAAGGAGTCCCTATATCTATACTCTAATGGCCCTTGGACAAATATTTTGTTTTTTGATCTTCTTCATTCTTGTATTCTTCCAGAAACTAGAGTATCAAAGAAGGAGTGAGTTTTCCACTCTAATTAGGAATTGTTCATTGCAGGGGACCTGGAACTTAGAGGAGATTGTGCTTTCCAAACATAGACAGTTTGTAGATGCAGATTTTACAGTGGCTGGCCCTCAGCAGAACAGAGGAATGCACTAAAAAAGCATCATTGATGAAGATAAATAAAACAAAAGCAGTACTCTTTTGTGTATTTCACAGCACAATATGAACAATGCACAATATTTATTCAAATTCCTCAACTCCTAAAATCGTAACTAAACTCTTACAGGTGGTAGTTCATATGCTTACAGTGTTGCCTGTCCTCCTTTAATCCAGTTCCTTTGAAATGTTCTGTCCAAGTGCTTTCATTTTCTTTTCAGCTCCTCTTTGAGGAGGAGAGGAGACCTGGAGCTGGGGTTCAGGCTCGTTTCTACCATTAACAGGGTGGCTTGACATCCCTCTCTCTGGATTTCAATTTCCTCACCTGCAACATGAGGGACTTGGACAGAGCTTTCTCTAAGAGTCCTCCTAACTTACATTTTGATATTTATATTCCAGTTCATTGGGGAAACACAGAGGTTCAGGCCCCCACTATGCCATCTCACAGATCAAGGAGAGTTTTGCATTTTTTCTAGGAAAGGGGACTCATGTGAGAGCCATTGAAACTTAATGCCCCTCAATTTTTACATTTACAATTAATTCAGATGCACACATAGTCCACAGTTATTTTGAAAGCATCTAATTATTTTTGTTGTTATTGATTTTTTAAGTGTGTTCATCACTCAGGTTCTATATCCATTACAAAGAACAAATACACATTTAAATATTTATTATTATCCAAGATTGTGGTCATACACTTCCTTATCCTCCCACGTCCATCTGCTCCATGATTGACTGAACAGATGGGTGTTGCACCAGTTCTAAAAGCCAGAATGCAAGGGCTGTGTGATTTAAACTAAAAGCAGCTATGTAGCAGAGACAGATGAAGCATGTAGTTATATCATTCCTTCTCTTATATCTTTCCTTATTAGTGGAGCAGGAATTTCCTAGCATCTTTGAAATTCACAACTATAGTATGTCAAGGAAGACAGCAAAGAGAATAATAACTATCAGAATAATTAGGTCTTCACTTGGATTTCTTTGTTCCATTTGCCAACACTATCCACCCACCAAGTGAAAAATCTTGTTATCTTCAACACCTTATCCCTTTTTTCATCTCCACAAATAAATTAAGTAGTTATCAAATTCTAAGCATTTTTATGCCTGCAATATTGCTTGAAGCCAATCCCTTCTCACAACTGCTTCTATCTCATTCAGGCCTTCAGCTCTCCTTATGAGTATATCTTACATATTTCTAACTCTCTATTAAGTAAATAGAGGTTTGCAAAAGCCCTCTGGGAACCCAAAAGAAGAGAGAAATGTAAATGCATGGAGACATAAAAGAGGACAACTTAGTTGTTGGGTACAGGCCAGTTACATAGGTATGGGGTAGAATGAGGCAGACTTGTTTATATCCTGCCAGGCAGTTTGAACTTAATACAATAGGTGAAAGGGAACTAATAGAGGTTTGTTGAAAATATAAGAATTACATGATTGCTTCTGTGTTATAAAAAGATGGTTCTAGTGAAGATATAGAGAAAAGACTGGAAGAAGAGATTAATTTTTATGCAATTCCCGATGAGCAATCATCAGAGACTGAAATATATGAGTACCAGTGTTCATGGACAGAAGGGAATGAATGAGGGTTCACTGGTCTCATAGAATCCATAGGATAAGATCATTGGATATGGGGTGAAAGCAAGAGAGAGAAGATACGTTGATGTCCAGGTTTCTTACTTGAATGACTGGGTTCATATTGGTTCCAGAACAGAGGTAGAGAGTACAGAAATGGCAGGAAGAGGAGAAAAAGAAGGAATGATAGGTGGTATTAAAAATATTGGGTTTTAATTAGTTATAGGCTTATCCTGGTAGAGATGTTTAGTAAGCAATTGACAATTGTTGTAATATAAGTTTTATTGATTAAACCATAGTGGTCTTATCTACTAAAATTCAAAATGTACATAGGGTAGATTACCTAGAAGTGGGATTCCTACTTCTTGGCAATCTACCCCAGAGAAATACTCTATGTGTAGAAGAAATGCACTTAGATTGTTTTGAAGCATTGTTGTAGTAATACAAATTGAATTTAACTAATTGTTCAGAAATAGAAGATTCAGGACTTATATCATGAAATGCTATATACAATGAAAAAGAATACAGCTGTGTGCTGGCAAATGTTTTACAATCAGTTCTCTGTGGGAAAAAAATCCTTTTTGCCTGCTTTGTAGTCTTTACTGATTTCAAGGGTGGAAGACATGGGGAGGTCTTAGTGGGAGAGTAGGTTACATGAGCTAAAACTACCATAGAATACAGAGATAAAACTAGCCTTCCCTAGATAATTTATCGGTTTTAGGATTGAATTATTTTTCCCAAAGATAGATTGAAGTCCTAATCCCCAATACCTCAGAATGTGACCATATTTGAAAATAGAGTCATTACGGTCTAAATTGGGCATGTTAAAATGAGATCATACTGGTGTAGGGTGGGCCCTAACTCATAATTATATATCCTTATAAGGTGAGGATATTTGGACACAGAAAGTCAAAAGGGAGAAAGCCATGTGATAACTGAGGCACAGTCACCATCCAAAGCCAAGAGAAAGTAATGGAACAGACTTTTCCTACAATCTTCAGAAAAGGAATGGCCCTACCAACAATGGCAGGCTGAGGGGTTGGAAAGCTTCATATTTGAAAAAAGGAAAGACTTCAGGTGTGCCCTGAGTGGAGGCAGTTGGGCATGGGGAAGCTGGAGGCAGGCTAACTAGAAGTGGGGTATCTTCAGTGAATGGTTAGGGGAGCATATTTGGCTTCTCTCGTTGGCCCTAAATTGGAAAATGAGACAATAATTATGGAGGCTGTAGGTTAGTGATCAAGTTCTGGGTATTTTGTGGTTATAAATATAGGGAATATGGTTTGACTTCCTGGAAATTGTTTCTGTAGACAGCAGCCACCTCTCTGGACTGATTGTTGCAGGTAGCAGGCCAGAATTTCCTGGTCTGGTTATGGCTGACAGTGGGTCAGAGTTTTCTGATCACTGCATATTTGATATCCAGTCTTTCAGGACAATAGAGTAAAATGCTTATAACATGGCCAGGAAGATTGAAGACCTGATATCTTAGAGGCATTCCAGCTTCTGTGCTAATGCAGGAATCCTGATTTTAGTTTCTCTGCTGATAGCCAAGCAGATTTGAATAGTTCCAATGCCCACCAACTCACTATCTCATAATATAACTGAATACCTCTATGAATGGCTCAACACACTTTGATGGCTTTTCGTGGGGGTTGGAAATTTCTTTCTGTAAAGGTTCTGATAATAACATTTTCAGGTTTATAGGCCAGGCGGGCTCTGTTACAAGCACTGCTGTTGTAGTGTGAAAGCAGCCATAGACAATACATAAACCGATGGGTGTGGCTGGGTGACAATAAAAAACTTCATTTACAAAGTTGGGCAGCTGGCTGGATTTAGCCCAGTGGGCATGGTTGAGCCCTGGCTTATTGTATAAAATATATTATGCAGGCACATATTGTATTTGTCCTAGCTGCAATTTTACATACAAGAAAAACTGAGGCATCCTTGACTATTTTTTCAAGCTCCCTGACAATTTTGCTCTTCCCCTCAAAAGAATTAAGAAATTTAAGCTGTTCTGTCTTCCTCCAACTTCAAGATATGCCATGTTTACAAATTTTTCAGATGATGCTATGATATTCTAATAGCTTTAAACAAGGATTATTACTAATTTTTAAAACTACATATGGATATCAATTCTAAATATTTAAAAAGACATTTTATCCTTGGCATGGAGAAGAGAATTACTATGTTCTTATAGTAGTAAAAGAAGGATATAGAGTGGGATAAAATTTCTGTATACTTTGCAATACTAAGCAAAGCCCTCTGTGTTTCTTTCCTGTTCTGCCAGTTGCTGAGCATGTGTACTCCAAGTATGTGCTCTGGAAATGGGAATATAACCATAGGAGGCCTGTGGTGACCTCCTGGACACACTGTGAGACAGACAAGAGCTAAAATCCCATTGATCCCCTGACCTCTATAAGTCCCTCTTCTGACTGGTGCACCACAGTGAGATTTTGGATCTCCTGGAATTAGTGTCTGTTCAAACCAGTGTCTAATAATCCCTGGAAGTCTAATTATTTCCTTTTCCTGCCTGCAGTCACTCTGGTTAAAGGCCATAAATCCCCATGGGGAAGGCTGGTAAACAATCAACAATGTAAATTTATGAGTTGATAAAACTTTATTTACAAAATTGGGTGGCAGGCTGGATTTGGCCCTGTGGCCATGGTTAAGCCCATTTTTATTGTGTTAAATATGTTGTTATATGGTGGGTACAGCTCTGAGCAACACCTGTTTGTTCCGTTATGCTACATTTGACCTGCTGACCCCTTGGGAATGTGGTTGCAGCTGCCCCATCAGAATATGTGTTCACCCCTTCCTAGGAAATAGCAAAGCAAAGATCTCCCTCTTTTCAGGATTAATTCCTTTAAAAGGGGTCCTGTCATACAATTTCCTGGAATTCCCAGTCTAGCAGCTCTTTTTACTTTTTCCAGACTCCATCTTTCTTTCTTTGCAGCACGTAGTATTTTTGAACTGAGTCTTGTTTCCACCCCTTGTTCAGGAGGGGATCTTTTCCTGAGTGGTCCCTGCCAGCCCCTGTTCCTCTTTGCACCGTGGATTGTTCAGGAACTTTCTGCCTCCTAACACTACAAAACATCCCAGCAGTTGTATGAGCCTCACTCACACACACATGCTCTGGGTTTCCTTCCAGAAGAAGTGGGGTTTCCCCCTTCCCATGACAGAGTCCTCAATGTAAGCAACTCAATGCCAATAGTCCTGGGGTTTTCAGGGGTGTCTCCTTATATCACAGGCCCAGTCTCAGAATCATCATCCTTTTACAATCAGAAAGCAGCAGAACTCAAACTGTCCTTGAATATGATTAGTGCCAGCATTGAGTAAAGAACTATTCAAGCAGTCATTGGGAAAGATGTCAGCAACTCAGCTAACAGGACTGAGGCTAGTCAAGAAGCTCTCAACTTCCAGAATTCTTTCAAAGATATATTTTTTCTATATTGCAATCTTAAATCAATACTCAATATTCTTTGGGAAAAGAAAGGCTTAAAGGATGCTTGTGGGTTTCAGGAAAATTATGAAGGAAATTACATTGCAAGCATCATTTCCAAGGAACTCTTCAAAAGAATGTTGGGAAAAGCACGGCCACATGTTTGGAGTGAGGGTTAAAACACTGAGCGTGCTCCTGCGCACACACATGCCACATCAAGCTGTTCAGGAAGAAATGTTCAGGAGAGCTGGGATGTAATTGTGCAGGCGCAGAGCTTGGGAAGGTGCCAGGTCATGTGGAGTGTCAGAGGTTTTGCATTAACATTTGTTAGGCTTGAGAAAGTTTCTCAGAGAAACACCCACACAAAAGTCTTTAGTGTTTGTCACGTCCTAATAAAATCCATATGGGAGAGTGAAAATTACCATTTATTTTTTTCACCTGGGAAGAAAATACTCTTTTGGTGAAATGTGAAATAGCTTCAGTAAGAGTTTTTCAGGGGTCAAAGGTACTAGGAACCAATATGTACTATAAGTAGCATTGCATCCTTAGAGTCGGCATTAACATGATTTTGGTAGCTATTTATTGAGCACATCTTAGATGTCTGTTCTAGAAAACAGCATAGGAAGCAGTGACAATTGAGCAAATGAAAGGGGTAATGGAAAACAGATTTGCTGATCACCTTCCATGTGCCAGACCGTCTCCTGGTATATTTATTTATTTATTGTGAGATGCCGGATATACTTTTTCCTTTAGTTCTTACCATGTCTAACCAAGCTCGTGTAGGTATTGTCTCTAGTTTACATATAATGAATCTAAGACTCAGAGAGGCTAAGTAATTTGCCTGAGGCCATAGTAAGCAAAAGATTCAAGTTTCATTTAACAGATGTCTGCCTGACATGTTGTCTCATTGGAAAATAATATTTAGAAGAAACAAGGAGTTGTGTGGGTCAGGTGTTTGCACACACCACTGTTACTTATATACCCTTACTTGAATTACCCATAAAATGGAAGAGCAAGATCTCGTTTATTCTTTGGGATGGTGAAATGTGTTTTATTTTTTGTTTATGTTTTTTTACTTTTATTTGTGAAGTGTGTTTTAGAAGTAAATTTTCCAGGTAACTAAAATTTTACCTTTCTATGATCTGGGTTTAAAACCAAAAAGGCTACTCTAATAGCACTGTTTGGTGAATAGATTATATCCATCTATTCATTTGCCCATCCATCCATTCATTACATATTCATTTACATTCTGTTTGCTTCTAGTGAATTCATATATGTTGAGGCAGCAAATGAGCAAGCAAAATTATAAAACAATGTGATTAGCACTATATTGTTTAAATGTAATTTAAAATTTTCTTCAGAAAAATATTATTTTGCTGGGTTTTAATGTCCATTGCCACAGAATTGTGCTTGCTCTCTACTGGGATAATAGACAATTTGTCACGCCTCCCAGTTTCATAACATGTCTCTCTAACTGTCCTCCAATTTTTTTCTTTACATCCTCTCAGAGCCTCTGCTCATCTACAAAATAAAATGGTTGTACTTTGTCTAATTGGCTGGATAAGAAGCACCTGCAATACCTCTAAAAGTGTATATTTGGACATGGCATAGAGCATGCCTGCTCACATTCTGTGGGTCAAAGCAAGTCCCTTGCCCAATCCAGCATCAAGGGAATTTGGGATTGTGCTTCTTCCATGGTAAAGGTGGAAGTAGAAATATTTGATGATCAAAAATAATAATTTACCCCAGCAGGGCATATCAAAGAAGACTTCCTTGGAAAACATTTTGGAATCTCTGGACTGGATGTATATATACCTTGTTTCTAATACCCTCCTTACAACTCCAGGGGAGGTAGTTTCCCTCTCTTCTAATTTCAAAGTGAGTACGGCAAAGTTGAATACTACTTGGAAAAATGTTTGTCATTTATATCTCCTGGTTTCAAACAATTTCTTCAATATGGTGCCTAAAACCGCATAGAAAAATTAACAGTACTTTAACCTGGATGCTAGGACAAATCAGGTTTATATTCTTCTTATTTCATTTCTTTATTTTATAAACATTTAATAAAATTTTCCAGTTAAAATATTGTTACATAGAAGAAAAGTATAATAAGAACAATGGGCTTTAAGGTGGGAGAAAAGATGACTTGATTTATCAATATTTAATATATACAAACTGAATGGGAATCTTTCAGTGTGTCAAGGAAACAGGCAATGCTTTCATTGCTTTTCTTGTCATGCTTAGCCAAGCATCTAGTTAGTCCCAAGTATCTGTAAATCCCTACTGTGTTAGGAGTATATTCTGTCTGATTAAGACACAAGATTATCATAGGCAGAGGATCTCTTATTTCTATTGATCCTCAGCAGCACACTGCTATAGGATTGTGCTGAGGTAGATAACCAGTGGGTATCTATTATATGCATATTAGGAATGACCTAGATATTATTTGTTTGGATTGAAAGGCTACCCTGAGCCAACCCCCATCATATCTGCAAGAAGACAAACTACAGACATGCTGCTCTTCACTATTCGTCTTTATTATTGATGCCATGTACTTTGGCCCGGAAGCATTTGAAACTATGAACCATAAAGCAAATTAACCATAAAGAAAACCAATTATCCTTGCTGATATAGTGTAGACAAGTTCTAAAAGCAGAGCTTTGCACTAGATATCACAGGTAAAGTGACACATGAGTATATTATTTTTAATTAGCATGGATTGTGAAATGATTTTCCCCAATACATTAGAAAGACTTCCTTATATTTTCATGATGCAATTATTCATTTAATAGAATCCTTCAGTCAGATCTAAGTTCGGTGAGGTTGTTTAATTTCTTCAGTGTCTTGCTTTACCTCATAAAATTTTAAATCATAGAGTCATGTACAGATACATATTTTAACCAATTTAGGAGATACATAGCTGCTCTAGGAAGAGAAGTGGAAATTTTGGAATTTGTTTAGTGTGGCAGGTATATAATTTAATTTGTATTATAATTTGTGTTATTTGGCTTGAGTTGCATAACAGAAGAAAGTCCTAATTACACAACACATCATTTCAAGTATAGAAGAGTAAAATATTCTAAAAGTGTGAAAGCCATACCTAATAACTGGTTTAACTAGTCAGTGCCATTGTCTTTTTTTTTTTTTTTTTTTTTTAACCAACACAGAGGGAAAATACCCCCACTTTCAAAGAAAAGTCACATTCATAAAATAAAGAATTTGGGATTTCCAGGAAGAGGGTGTGGAGTAGGGTGGCAGCACTGATTCTCTTATGAAAACAATGGAGGAAGAGCAAAATGCTTTCTGAGGGAGATGCTTTGGGGATCTGCAGACCAGGAGAGTGCTACACATTTTCCAGAGGGAGAGGGACAGAGAACTGAAGAAGCCAAATCAAAAACTGTGAGTTCCCATCTCCAGTGGCTGGGAACAACAATCATCCCCCACCCTCAAGGCAAACAGCCAGGATAAAGCCCATAGCTCACAGTAGCCACCTGAGAGGAGAATGGATATCTTTCTCCCTGGGAGGTAGGAGCGTGCAGCAGAGGGTGGAGAGTGGTTTCTCTTTAGTGAGTTTAGCAGCCGGGTCCATTTTGGCTCTGGCCAGACCAGAATCACCTGCAAGTGAAAGAGATACCTCCTTGTAAGGGTTCACCAAAGACCGCCATCTGCTGGAAGGCCAGGAAACTGACATGAGGAAAAAACATGTCCAGGCACTCTTGAATCTGGTCTGTGTCCCATTAGTGTATCCCTGGCCCTGTTTAGAAAACTTAAGTTTGGAAATCTTAAAGATTTAGAATAAGTTGAACCAAAAATCAAAGAAGAGCGAGGAAACAAAACCATTAGGCAAGAAGGAGAAATTGATCATCAGAGTAAATTCACCAACATAATCAGATGCCTAGACATCAGCAAAAATTA